>OY735227.1:49835251-49890251 GCA_963457665.1 Thysanoteuthis rhombus | reverse complement strand
CATGTGGTTAATATGTAGTTGATTTGAATTTCCTACTGCGTGGCTTACAAGAGAGAGAAGATGAATGAAAGAGCTGTTCAGTCGGTTTTTCTCTTGGTATTGGGTGAGCAACTCTCTATTCAAGCCAACAGTCTTTTATTACCTCAGCCAGTGGCTGTCTAAGGTCCGAGTGCCTCCATGCCTCTGCTGATTTTTAGTTGTTTTTAGATTCTTCAGGGTTCCTCAGCTATATTGAACTTCCTGAGTACTGGTGCACCCAGCAATTATAAGTTATGTAGGTCCCCTGTGCCTCCTCTGCCTTAGTTCATAGAGAAAAAAATTGTAGAAAGAAGAGACATATGTTTGGAAGTAATCTTTGTTAATCTGTCCAGCAAAACTTTCAACCCTCAATTTTTTACTTTTTTATTTTTATTCCTATAAACTTGTGGTGGAGCCTAAGGCTGCAACCACATGATGCCAACAGACTTAGTTGGCCAATCCCTTCAGTTGGGCAGATATCACTCCAGCCACTTCTGCCTCACTGTTATTGGCTTTCACCGTCATGTGTCATGAGCCATCCTGAAGAGGAATCATCCTGACTCTTGCTAGGGTAATCATTGAGGTTATGCTTCTATAGTTTCAATTGCAAATAGGTTTTACACAATGGAGTTGCTAGCTCCACACCTAACTCTTCATCTTTATCCAGGCTCTAGACCAGCAAGATGACCTAAAAAGAACATCTTAGTGGAGTTCAACGTTCATTTGTACCATATTATAAGCTAAAGAAGCATTACTAGATGAGCCACCTTACTCCACACAGGCTTTTACAAAAAGCCAAATATTTTTCATTTGCTGACCCCTCTCTATCTATCTTTCTCTCTCTATCTATCTTTCTCTCTCTATCTATCTTTCTCTCTCTATCTATCTTTCTCTCTCTATCTATCTCTCTCTCTCTATCTCTCTCTCTCTATCTCTCTCTCTCTATCTCTCTCTCTCTCTATCTCTCTCTCTCTATCTCTCTCTCTCTCTATCTCTCTCTCTCTCTATCTATCTTTCTCTCTCTATCTATCTTTCTCTCTCTCTATCTTTCTCTCTCTCTCTCTCTCTATCTTTCTCTCTCTCTCTCTCTATCTTTCTCTCTCTCTCTATCTTTCTCTCTCTCTATCTATCTTTCTCTCTCTCTATCTTTCTCTCTCTCTATCTATCTTTCTCTCTCTCTATCTATCTTTCTCTCTCTCTATCTATCTTTCTCTCTCTCTATCTATCTTTCTCTCTCTCTATCTATCTTTCTCTCTCTCTATCTATCTTTCTCTCTCTCTATCTATCTTTCTCTCTCTATCTATCTATCTATCTACCTCTGTCTCTTCTTCTCTGTCTCTCTCATGATGGTTTGTTACAACCAGATTGGGCCTGGGTCGCAAGAAATTCTGGAATAAGCTTGACCTCCTCAATTAGCATAACAATGGCTGGTGAGTAAGAAATTAGGTTTGATAATTAGCTTTTGAAGTAATTAGAGTGAAAAAGAAATTTAATAATCTTGCTTCTCCTTCTCTTTCTTATTCTTCTCTCTCTCTCTATTCACTGTTTTCTCCTCTTATTAATATTATGAAATATTTGAGAACTACAAAATCTAATTGCATTGGTTTGGAATCAAATCAGCGGCCTTTGGCCTGATAATGATCCCAACACCAGAATTGTCCGCTGCTTAGAACCTCCCATCGGAGATATTTTTTCCAAATTAGTCATTGTGAATATTCTCATTAGCATCATTAGCATTGCTTATGATAAATAATCCACTTTTTACTTTTTCTTTTTCTTTTCCTAATGGACTTGATATCATCAAATGAAATCTCAAGAAAAGCTATTAAGAATTTTTCTTTTCTAAATTTGTGTAAATTCTATATTATTGTTAGTTTTGACCTTGTGAACAGAGATTCAGGGCAGCGCTGTCCAATAAGCAGCCTGCGGAAAGATTTTTATGCAGCTCAGAACCACGTACTAGGAGAAGCAGCAGCAGTAGTTTAGCAAGAGATAGAGTTTCAACATCTGAACGCTCTAAACGAAAAACTAGAAGAAAAGATACCTGTGAAATTTAGGATTAAATATGTTATCAGTATTGAATTTCTGCATATACAGGTGCTGTAAGAGAATACTGACTTAGTAAGGAAGGATTTTGAGTCCTGACAATCATAAAAGTAAAAAACAAACATGTTTGACCTTGTCTATAGTTTTGAGAAGGGTCATTAAGATTGAAAGTTTTTGAACTCTTTTTTGTTTGCATAATTAACACAATGTTTTGGCTGATCCATTCTACTACTTTCTTTGGGATTGTTATCAGAAGATTATTGTGGTAAACAGAAATTTGAATCATCTGTTGTAAGCACTGCTACCATTGGAGAGAAAAATGAAAAATACTGTATTTAGCACAGGTTGAGCCACATTCTTATTTTTGATATTATCATCTAAACATAAAGCCATCACTTAACAGATACAAAATTGGTCTTGCATATTATCCGTCCTTTCTTACTTGTTGTTCCCCAATACCATGATGGAAAGATTCAGAATTGGGATCACTGATCATCAAGTGATCCTTTAAATCGGTGGCCAGATCAACCAGCCAAGTGGACTATAGATTCTCCATTTTTTGTTTGTCTTTGTGTGTGCGTATGTGTGTCTCCCTCTCTCTGTGTCCAGGTGCACCTGATCACATTTTGGGGGCTACAACCTTGAAAATTTACATTTGTCCACTGCTAAGCACAATCGAAGAACATTTTGTTTTTTCAAAAAGTCCTTTTTTAGGTGTCTACAGTCATTTTGAACCAACAATGCCTAACTCTTATACTAGTATTTTTCAGATCCATTTTTTGATTTTAGTTATTTCTGGTTCATGCATGGGCTAAGGTGATTCATTTATTGATTTTCACTCAGTATCTCATTGACCAATGAGAGTCTGTGTCTTGGTTTGAAGAATATTGACCTACCTCACCATTCTATTCGTGTTTTCTGTCATTGGCTTAAATACTGACTCCATCTATTTAAGATTTAGGGATTTGTAATGACACTCATTTTGATTAATACGGCATCTTATTGGTAAGAGGTCTCTTTAATAAAAGTTTGCAAAAAGACACTCAATGTGGATAAAATTCCTCCATGTGGGGAGTAGACAGCACAATAAAGAGTATATAACAAAAAGAAACCAAGCTGCTCCTGCCAAAAAGTTTGCCTGAAGAAAATTTGAAAAATCACTAGCACGGGAATGTCACAAAAACAATAAATGCATCTATCATTAGAGGAGAGCCACTGGTAAAATGTGTACAAATATTCCCATTCTAAGGAAGGGTGATGGAAACTACACATCTACAGATAAAGAGATAGTGAAAATATTGAGACACTAATTCTACTAATCGTTCACGGTTGAAGATATATCAAGTATATCTGATAACCTTCATAAAACCATAAAAACACCTCTCCTCAATACTCTATCAATGAAGGATGCTGATGTGAGGAGGACCGTACTACCAAATGAACCCCCCACCCTGGGCCTTGATAATATCCATCCAAGAATACTTGAAGAAAAGTCAGATGTTATCAATATCCATAGCACTCATATATCACAGAAGCTTAGAGAATTACCACCACATTAAAGGGAGCCTGTTATCAATCTAATATTTAAGAAGGGTGATAGTAATAACCCTGAAAACTACAGACTGGTATCTCTGACCTCTATCATCTACAAGGTCTTTTAGTGTATAATAGTAACTAAAAACTTAAAGCATCTAAAATGCAATGACATTGTCTTTGAGATGCTTCAAGATTTTAGTTACTGGCTCTATGAGGAACAAACATTGGTCAGGAAAAGAATTTTTCCTCCACTCAAGTGACCAAAACATGGAATGCTCTCAGTAAAATGATTGTTTCCTCCATATCAATCAATGCATTCAAAAATAATTCATTGAAGGATAGCGGAGCTTCAAATATGAATTTTACATATTAGCATAGTTCCAACCTGTTTGCCTGGCTGGACTAGCTAGCTTATAGCTATGTATCTATCATTGAACCAATGGAGCCACAGGCAGAGCTAAAACTTGAACATTTACTCATTATCATACACTAAAAAAATCCTTCTCTAAATAGTTTTCAAGTGGGTAGTTGGAGGGTCAATTTGCAATGTGAGTTTATGCTGAATTGGTCTTTTAGATTGTGGTCGGCAGTGATCATGCTTTTTTTTTTTTTTTTTTTCCAGATTTAGACTTTTTTAGTGATCACTGCCCAGCAAAAGGTGGGAGAAGTAACTTATACATTGATCACTCCTAACACAGCATGCTGCCTAAAGATATTGGTTACATGATAGTGTCTACTGAGTGACTAACCAGACCTGTTGATAGTTTTATGGCTATCGTTCGGTTTTAATTTCCGTTACGTTTCATTGCAACTACAGTTAACCCTTTATCATTTTTTGTTAGGATTTCTTTCACCTCGATTTTAGCTGTGGAACAAGTGATAGTCGAGGTGAAAGAAATCCTAATGAAAAATGGTTGACAATGTTTGTTCATCTGATGAAGATTCAATAAAATCCTAATGCTCTTGCTTCTTCAATTGTTCTTCTACCCCCCCCCCCAGTAGTAAACAGCACTGATCAGAAGTAAAGAATGAACTTCTAGCAAATCAGTAATTACCATAGATTGATAGAGTAGCTGCAATGAAAAATGACCATCATGCAACCATCATCTTGTGGAAGCATGTTTCTTCCCTTACATTTTGTTCTGCAGTGATCACTAAAAAAGTCAGAATTTCTTGGTGGACACAAAGTAAGAAGCCGATTTTTCTCAAACTCACTCAGCAAGTTCTTCCGTTAAAACCTTGGTCGGAGGGATTTCCAAAGACAGAATGATTTCTCTAGACACAATTTAGCTCAATTGGTGCAACCTGTATGTGTGATTCAGATAGTCTGCCTGACCTTCTAAAAAACTGAAGGAACCTAAGTTGCCAATGAATGATATAGTATTGAAAACTTGAGAATCATTGACAATACTTTATCTGATGGAAGTTCACTCACAATAGACTGGCTTCAAGCTGAGGTAAAATGAGTTGACAGTTCAAGTCTCACTGAGAGCTTATTCTTCCTTTCCAATCTGTACTGCAATTGAAATTAGGATGAAAGAAATACATGTCAAAAATGAATCTCGGTTCACTACAAAATCATTTTTGTGCAATTTTGGAGAAATCTTAGGATTGACTTTTGAGTTCCCTTTGCTCTTTACAGCTGTAGCACATTTTTCACAAGCTTAAAAAGTCATAAGCTAGAAGTCAATATTATTTTGAATTTTCATTAGATGAAGCATTGTGAACGATTGTCAATTTCTTTCATCTGAAATTTAGTCGCTTTTCATCATAACTACCCAGACCAACATTTCACAGTCATTAATAGTAAATTGATTCGAAATAATGATTAAACAAGTCTCAAACTCCCATCACTTTCACCATTGGAAGCCTTTCTATGAATAACAGTTACTCTATGGTTTGGGCAACTAGAGGCAGTGGCAGCAGGAGGAAAATTTGAAAAAAAAAAAATTTAAGATAATATTATTAAATTAACTTATTAAAACAACTTTGTTTTCTTAGTCTTAACTAACCAATCCATTTTGTTTTAAAAATGCATTCTTTTTGTTTATCGAATGGAGAAATAAACCCTATTTGGTGAATGTATCTTCGGTTATTTTTCCACCATATAGTTGTAACTAATGATAGGTGCAAAAAGATGGTGCTAGGAACTTTAGCATCAACCATATATATATACATATATATATATATATATATATATATATATATGTGTGTGTGTGTGTATATATATATATATATATATATATATATATATATATATATATCTCCCCGCTGGGAAGTGGTTTTGTTTCAACCATGTATAAAAAAAAAATAGTTTATTTGATAATTAAAAGTGTTTAAAAAAACATGATGGTGGCTTGATATCACACAACTTGGAAAAATTAACTTTAAGGTTAGTGGAAATGATTGTCAAATTCTCTGGCTGAATATGTTGGTAGAGAATCAACTCAGTTTATTTTTGTGTAATCAAAATTCTTAAAGATGATATAAGTTGGGTTGCATGCAGTCTTATGTTAAAACCGACACAATGGATTTGATATTCACATGGGTGAACATTCAATAGAAATGTCTCGAAGATCACGTCACGTCTGTTGTCATATTTACTGATCCCTTGTTGAAAATGTTTTTTAGGTAAATAACGTAAGACCTGTTTCAAAAAATAGTTATGTACTATAAAATAATATCAATATACAATACGCATAAACTGGCATATATCATGACCAACTATTTGTATGGCATAAACTATATTATAAGAAAGGGAGGTGGTGTTTGATCAACACTGATGGGGTGCCATGTTTATATGACTGTTTTGTTTTTAAAATCCCTGAAACAGTTCCATGGTAAACAACTGATGATCCCAACAGGAGACAACACTTTGTGCCATAATAAGAAAATATAGGGGAAAGAGGGAAAAAACACTGAAGAAAATTACATAAAAATAGATATTTTGGAAATAGGTTACTGAAAAGATACAAAAAACTCTTTTGGAAAATTTTTTTGCTGTTCAGTGTTTAAAGTCGTAAAAACGTGTATATGTATATGATTGGAATAATGACTAGGAGACATTTTTTCAGCAAAATATTTAACTGTCCTTTGTTACAGCCAAAGAAACAAAGAAAGAGAAGACTTACACTGTTCATTTTATTCATATTTTCATATATATATATACATAACAATGGACTTTTCCATTTAAAGTTGAAAATTTTGCTGATAAGAATATCACTTACCCACATTTTGAAACACATACATATATCCATTAATTTCATTGTGGGTAATGATAAGTATTGGATTAGGTTTGGATGATCTGCTTCCGAAACACTTGATATGTAATCTGTATTTCATAGATTATTGATTACCTTGCTGGCCTAGGACCATCTTTTCTGAAGAAAAAAAATGAAAAATATTGGTTTTGTATAACATTGAATGAGCAGAAAATTTAATGGCTTGAACTTTAAATGCCCAAAGGAATGGTTTAAAGTCAGCAGTGTCCTTCCAGATATTGGCCTTTCGTCCTATGTAGGTAAATATGAACTTTCACTGCTTACAAGCTGAGCCAGTGTCTTGATAGAAATGCACATTCCTTTGATGTGGGCCTATGAGTACACACATGGCTACAATATGAAAGTTTCAAGTTTTAGTGTTTTGGAAGAGATCTCTATAGAATTTGATGATGGAAATACTACTAGCCAATGTTAATCCATATATATATATATATATATATATATATATATATATATATATATATAATCTATATTTAGATTGTGAATAGGTTTTAGGGATTTGTTTATTTGTTCTATGAGGTCCACCTACAAAATATCCAGGCATTCAATAAAAGAAAAAACTGGCTTAGCCTTAGTTCCCCTTGAAGTACTCCCCTTGGTACCTTACTAACTTTCCCCAGTGTCTCTTCCACTTTTCAGAGTAGTCTGTGGTCCTCTCTTGGAGTCAGTTCCAACTGCCTCATTAGGTTCTACTTAATCTTGTTCATGGTCTAAAAATCTCTCTGGATAAAGCTAAAAGTTACAGAGAGCCAAATCTGGACTGCAGGTGGGTTGCCAAACTCTGAATAAGATGTGAAGAATAATTCGTTTAGTCACTGACTTCTCTTTATTGACTGAGTAATCCCACTGGAAAGTATCTGTTGATGCATACAGTAAGTTCCCTTTTAATTGAAGCCACATTACATTGAGGAAATATAATCAGTTCCCGAGATTTCAAAATGGCCAGATACATTCATATACAGTACATCCCAAAACTTCGGATTCAAGTAAAAATTTTGAATAAATTCATTATTATCTGCAATAAATTCATTTCAGTTTGTGATTATAAGATTAGTCATCTTATAAATGCTGTCCAATAATGAAAAATTGAGCGGTGATCATTAGTTGGGGATTTTTTAGAGAATTTAATTATTGAAAATTCTTGTTGTGACTAGCCTTAAACTCCTGGATGATTGACATTATATATAAAGGTTTAAAATTACCATCATTTCTGTTAAAATATTGTCAATTCTCCACTGTATGAGAAAGACATCAATGTTGTCTGGTTTCAAACTTGATTGGATAATTTTAATTTCAGTATAAGGATGTATCACAATGTGCCTCTGTGTGTGCGTACACACACACACACACACACACACATATATATATATATATATATATATATATATATATATATATATATATATATATACTCAACCTTAGAATAGATCTAAAAGAGAAATATTCACAGACCCATGTGTCATGGCTTACCGCAGACCCCAAAACATCAAAGACGTGATTAGCAGCAACAATATTATAAATAATAAAGTCTCACTCAACAATATCCCTAGAACCATTAAATTCTGTAAACCATGTGACAAAAGAAGTAGTCTATGTTGCCACCACCTTAAGTGCACTGACACCTTCACAAGCACTACCACCAAAGAGAGTTAGCACGTATACCATAGCACTGTTGCTGCAAAAACATCATATACCTTCTGGAATGCAATAGATGCAACTTACAATACATAGGCAAGTCCGAGTAACAATTCAACATTAGACTCAACAACTGATACAGAATTAAATCACAAAACAATCCCAGCCCACTTCCAGTAGAACTACACTGTCACACACCGAGCCACAATTTTGCTGTAGACACTAGCTTTACTATCATTGAAAAAAATAGGAAAAAAAATACTCCCATGGACATAACTAAAATTCTAGAAAGACATGAGGGTATGTGGATCAACAAACTCAAAACTCTCTCCCCTAATGGACTTAACACCAAACTTAAAAACCTTAATCTCACAGATCTCTAATTCATAAACATCTTACTAACAATAACCTCACATCCACATCTATCCCCCTAAGATACATCTAACATTGGGAACTTCAAAGTCACTCAGACTCATAGCAACCTCCACTTTAGTCAGTCATCTCACTTGTACAAATCATGGCCAGCATATTTTCGATGACCTGTAAGGTTAAAACCTATGTAGTTCCTTGACCTCATCACCCCTCCATTTACACTATCCCTAACCTACCCACACGATCTAACTCGAGAGCACTTCCCTCTTACCCTGACACCTTATGTCCTCTCCAAGACCCACTGCTGCTGGTAACATCACAGACTTCATCACTGGCTGAACTTTCTCTCACATAACAGGATGCCCCTAGCAGATAGGATACCATTTTTTGCTCACAAAGCAAAGCTCTTGATGGTGTACTCATGTTCCACATCAAACTTATAACCTCTAAAAGTTCACACACACCACACACCAGTGAAAATAGGAATACCTCCCAAAACTCAATTTAGACAATTAATGAAAACATTTACAAATGAATAGACCTGATTTCCATACACTTTACTCCCAAGTCTGCGTCACTCTCTCTATTTCAAATTACATACATATATATATATATATATATATATATATATATATATATATATATATATATATATATATATACGTATATTTTATAATACAAATCCATTTCTCTTAACAACTTGTCTCAGACTCACTGATTCTCTCCCTCCTTGAAATTTATCAAATTTTTTCAACCTATTTTATTTAAATTCAAAGAAAATACCATCCTCATTTTGTTTGCAATAAATACATTTATACTAAAATATATATTAGTGTAATTTATCCATGTGTAAATAATCCCATCCTTTTTAACAGGTACTATGCTGATAAAATATATAATAAGAGCAATGCCTGAATTGAGAGGCTTTTATAGTAAAATATATAACCCTGACGAGAGTAATGTGTAGACACTGACCAAGCCATTATAGAGAAAAGTTTCTATCAGTATCTAAGTCTGAGAATATGTGATACAGTATTTGTTCAAGCCCATAACCTTATTATGGAACTTCAGATCTTTAAATCAACCAATCTATTCCCTTAAGAATATAACAGTGTTTCTTGAACATTTTGCCCCCCTCTTTGTGAATATATTTCATCAGTAAACCGTGTAAAGTCAGTGAAATATGAATTTTGATAAAAACATGAGGAATCACTCAATGGAAACTATCATATATTGCATTTGTGATGGGGTATTATATGGCAAAAAAAATATGTAAAAAAAATCCCAATTTCCAAAAACAAGTGTGAAAACTGTGAGACACAAACAAAAGAAAAAATTTAGAATGAACTTACATTGTAAATTAAACCCCCTACAAATTTGTTTAGGGTAGGAACTAAAAAAGAGGTTATCCTTAATATAATGAGCATAGGTTTGGATTTTTGGTACTCTAGCCCTGTTAGTCCAGTCTGTACTCACGATATATACATAGCTCTTAAGCCAGTCAGCCGGACAATCTTCAAAACTATAGAAACCTATGTTGAGAGTTTTAGTTGACTGTTTGTAATACAAATCGATACCTTCCACTCATAAATATGTGTCTAAAAAGCAGGTTTTATGGTAGAGGTCTTTGAAGTTCAAAAAGTTATTTTGATTTAGTTGTAATTATATTATCTGAATAAATCGATAGATATCTTTGAATCAGAGAAACAAGATATTTCAACTTGAATTAGCAAAACTGTAAAATAAACTTTTCAGATCTACAACTTTGTACGTGGAAGGTATCAACCTATATCCTTATCCTCCGTCATTACCCCCTGTCATTCAATTCCCTCCTACTGCACTCTTGCATTCTAGCACCCCAAAGGATGGGTATCACCCACTTTGGAATCACTGATTTCACCACACCAGTGATCAGTTAGGTGGAAGAATATTATCACACAGGCATTGAGCCATTGTCATGCTGACTCCCCATCATCTTTCTCCTCTCTGCTCACACAAAAGCCAAACCAATACAGCCTATCAACAGGCAGTGCCAACAATGTAGGTAAGACTCTGCAGAATTGGTAGAATCTATTGATTTTGTTCTTCCTCTCTTCAAGAAATGCCACTGAAACTATCACACTCAGTTCCCAGTCAGATTATGAAGGGTGATAGCAATACCTTGTCTTCGTTTTGTCTCACCATGTCAGTCGTCATTCAAAGAGGCAGCAGCAGCAGCACTATTTAGTAAAGGACAGCAAGATCGTAAAGGTTTGTCTGAAAGAGCTGTAACGCCCATTTATAACCTTGACAGATGCCAGTAATCACACACACGCATACACACTCACAAAAGTACAATAATAAGATATAGATAATTAATAGAATGTATGTATTCATGTTTTGTATTGAATGTTCATGTATCAAATGGAAAGTGAGTGTTCAGTTTAGGATTTTAGTTACAGTGTAAATAAGATCCACCTTTATAAATCCTAAACTGAAAATAAGAAAAGGAATGCAACAACCAATAATACCTATTTTGCCGAAACCCTATGAAAACAAGATGTGACATAAGGAATGTCTAATGTGAATGTGTTGGGCAAAAACTTCTTCAAAAATCCCATTTTCTATTCTAACAAGGACATGAAAAAACTTGAGTTGGTCAGAAGTGAACCCTGATCTAACTATTCCGTAGGACACAGGCAATGCCGTGGGCAAATACGTCTGTGTTCGTCAAACAGCGAGTTGTTCAAGTTTATTTCATATCTATTAAAATGCTTATCAATATTTACTTGGTTTGGTTTGGCACAAGGTTGAATTAGGAGAAATCGGAGTAAGAAGATTGAATCGCACCAACCTTCAAGTTGGGAGGGCCTTCTAGTGTTGGAAATCAGCATTCAAAATATTAGCTCTTTATTTGATCTTGAACATCTACTAATAGTCCCAGTTGGTAATGTTCCATTCTTTCAGGCCCATCATTCCTGATTCTCTGTTTAGGATAAATCCAGTAAGTGTGACGGACACTCAGTTTAATAATTCAACAATTTGTGACCCATAGTTTTATATGATGTCATACCTAGAGATTATCTCATCAGCCACTCCAGGTCATTGATTTACTCACCGTCAATGAATTGTTTTGAATCACTATCGGATTCCTTAGTAGAGCAAGAAGACCTCGGGACAAAGAAATTTCTCGGAAGATATTACATCAGATTCTCCTTAACTGTAGAAGATCTTACTGTAATTCTTTGTGTATAATGCAAAATGTTGTATGAAAATATAGAGGATGGGTCATGCAAGACTCAAATGTATGTGGTCAAAATCTTATACATTATTAAAATTAAGTATTTGACCTCCTTGGAATTTTTCCTTCTTTTTTAAAAATTTATTTATTTATTTATTTTTTTTTTTTTGTGCTTCACAACCTGTGATGAGAATAGATTAATGGATTAATTTTCAAATGAAGCTACACAAAATAGTCTGAATAGGTGAAGTGAATTAAAAAGAAAACGTGTTTTGAAAAAATTCACTTTACTTTGATTTGGATTATTTTTCGTAGGTCCACAACATATTAAAAAAAAATCCATTTTCATCACAGGTTGTAATGCAATTAGAAAAATTTCAAGGAGGTTCAATACTTTTGTATGCCATTGTATATACACAATTTTTGAACATCGAAGCAGAAAAATATGTGGGACTGCCAAAATATAATGCCAAATCGAGTATCCATGTTATTCGAGAAGCTATGATTTTATACCTATCTCTCACCATATCTCATGCTTGTATTACACAAGAATCATGTTATACACAAGAGGAAATAAATATGTCAGACAACTTACACTTAGAGATACAGTGCTCCAGCTTTTTTCAACAAGAACTTTTTTTATCTGAATTTCTGAGACAAGGTTTTCTTACTATCATATATTGATTCTTTGTGGTCAAGGAAACTGGTCTGAAAGAATGCCTTATTATTCAAACCTTTTATTTTACTCCACTACTAACACATATATTTCTTCCACAAATTATTTCAAAATTTTAAATATTTGGAAAATTTGTGAAGATCTCATAGTAAGAGATTGCCAGTAATATCAGTGCTTGTCTGTTAAATTATTCTGGTGGTCCATAGAATTTCAAGGAATCTCTTCTAATTCATTTTGTCTCACTCCTTGCCTGAATTGGGCTTCAGAAAAATTTATTTGCATGGTAAATTTTCTTTCTGAAAAATTGCTGTAAAGTAATTTTCATCTGAATAATTGTCAATTTCATTTTTGTTTCAATTTCCGTGATAGTCAGAGTTATGGAATTTGCTTCTGGTGTCTAGAAGTGTGAAAAATGTAACCTTCAACCTGTTGGTCGATGGGTTATTTTTCTGAGACTTTCTTAGGAAAAATATTATCTTCGATGCCAGTGATTATGTGTAATAATAATGCAAAAGGGTTTGTATTATATAAATATTTACGCTAATTTCTTCTTTGTTTATTTGCACGTAGACATCTCATTGGTTAATTTACCTTCTGAACATAACATAGCAATGAAGATTACATCGTAGAAACTCTGGAGACCTTTTGTCTGATATCGCTTTGAAATAGCTAAAATTAGGATACTTGAAATAATGAAAATGAATTACTCCATAAAATAGCTTTAGGCTCCTTCATGTGTATCTACATGTAAATAACCCCATCATTTTTTTACAGGTATATTCTAGATAGTTATAACAAGGGAATAGTTTTGTGGATAAATCAGGAAGTGTTCCTTCCTTGTAAAGCACAAACAAGAGTGAATCTCTCAATAATGGTTATCTTATGAGCAGTCTCCAAATATGAATGAGTTCTATTTTAAGGCTCTACATAATCTGAATTATTGAATAAGTTTGAGTAACAGACTTCTACAATGAATAAATGAATGACGGTTATTAGATCATTTGAATTTCAGAATATATTTTCAGTTTTAATTTTTGGTAAGTCTTCTTCATCTTCCAGTAAACTAGTTGCTTCTCTCTCTTAAAATTTTTGTTTTCTATAGACATGGGGTCTGCTGTTTTGTTTCTTGACAATTACTTCCTGATTCTACTACAAGTTGTTCACTGTCTGAACCAGAATAAGATTGGCTGACAGTGAAAGGCATCAGAGAATATTTCATTTTAAAAAATGGAAAATTTGTTGGAGTTCTTTCCGCAAATTTTGAGAGCTTAATAATGAACAAAAATGTTACATTTTGGTCTCCAAATATGAGGTGTTTGAGAGATTAATTACTGTTATTTTTTCTGTAATTTCAGAACGCTTGGAGACAAAGCAGGTGAAGCAAAGGCCAGTGGAAATCTCGGAAACACTCTTAAAGTTTTGAACAAATTTGATGAAGCAATTGTTTGTTGTCAGAGACATCTTGACATTTCTCAGGAAATTGGAGACAAGGTAAGAATATGGTGAAAAACTCAATACTGTTTCTTTGTTGATGACAGACGGCAAGAGAACCAGAATCATTGGTGCCAATAGGTGAAGCAAACGCTGGTGTCATGCCCCCTTTTTTTTCTTTACATCTAATCTCCCTGATCAAGGCCTAACCAATTTTCTCCAGAAAAAAAGATAGGGGAGGCCAAACTTTGTGAATTCTGAAATTTAGTCAATTTCAGTGATGTTTTGAGGCCAATAGGAATAGAGCACTCTGGTGGATGAGGGATTTCTGTGCAAATAAATACATTGCTTGAATTCAGCCTTATTGACTGTCCAGTTCTGTAGTCCAGAGGTAGGCCTGCAGGTCTGAAGTGAAGGTTTCAATTCTACCTCGCGGTACTGGATGGGATAATGAAAAGTCTATAGCTACACTGAAGAGATGTAATACATCAAAACAGCTGACTGTGGATGACACAATAATATATATATATATATGTATATATATATTTTGGTTGATTTTTTTTTATCAATGAATCAGAATTTTAGTAGTATATATAAATGAAGGAACACTATTATACCAAATAAAGTGTGCAAACACCTATCCCACATATAGCTACACCACTGCGTATAGATATCCATGAACTGCTATGTAAATCGATATCTATGAAACCAGTATATATTATTAGATATCTATGAAAATGATGTATTTGGTACACTGTTAATATATCACTCAGCATAGACAACATAAATTGAAAAAACAATTAGAGAAAATGAGGCTGCTGCAGGGATCATTTCGGGCAGTTGTTTAGCTCAATTGGAAGAGCAATGCTGCATCGCAATGGCTACCCTATTAGTGACAGGTTTGATCCCTGCAGCAGCCCCATTTTCTTTAATTGTTTATTCTATTCAGGTTGTCTAGAGTGAATGATTCATTAACGGTGTAACGATGGAAAGTCGTTTCAGTTAAGGGTTTCTATATTATATAATGTGATTTATCATCATTCTGTCGGATCATAAATCTATTATATATATATATATATATATATATATATATATATATATGTACGTGTGTGTGTTATTACTGAATGGGATTGATCGTCAAGAGAATTAAATGACAAGAATGTCAATCTACTTAGGTAGAGTCCATAAGGAATTTTCTTTATGTTAATGCAGTGTCACCAACTGCAGTAAAATGCTTGATGTATTACAACTACTACTTATAGTCAACAAAACATTGAGTTGGTAAGAACAAGGGTGATAGACTTCTTGAGATTAAGCCTCCATCTAGTTGTAAGTTGCTTCTCAGAAATAAATCACATATGCATTTATAATACGAGCTCTTGTGGGGCAATTTTCAAACTAAATCTTTGTATGTACGTACATATATATATATATATATATATATATATATATCCACACACACACACACAACGTGAGAAATTTTGTTGGAGTCAAAAGCCAAGATGAGGATGGGGTGATGTTAAACACTAGTGTAATATTTTGACTATTTTGTTTACTTGTATCAAAGTAAACCATATATACGGTATGTAGCCTGTAGGTGTTTTTCTTGGCAGACTTGTTTATCTTAACTCGTGCTTAAATACCAAAAGATATCCTAATATAGACCATACACTAGCTTAAAAAATCCTGTAAACAAGATGATATGCTGAGCAAACTGAAAACTCTTTCACACTGTCCAGGCAGAGTAAAAACAAATATTCATGCTTTTCATATATGAAAAAAATGGATCACATTATACACGAGGTTGCATTGTACATATATAAATTTGATAATTCTTGTTGAAAGAGATTGTCTTGGCATTTTATATAACCTCAACAGCATTGCAAAAAGCTTTTAAGAGATTAAACAGTCATCAAAGTATTGCCTCTTGGATTTTCTCTTTTTGCACTTGGCATAATATATTGATCACATTTTTACTTGATCTTGGCTTACAGGCTCTAATCAGTGATTTCAGTGTTCAGTTAGTACTGGTATAAGACTAGAAACACGCACACACACATAATTTGATATTTTCAGACACAATGTTTTATTAAGAAATTGTCCATTTTTTAAATCTTCCTTTTTTTCTATGTTCAGAATCAGCATTTACGCTTCTTGAAATAATTTTCAAATGAATCGTATACTTCGTAATTCTTCATGATATATTCATAGATATCAGGCAATTCCAAAGAAAGGCCTTAATTCTGGACATAAATCTTGTTCTGGAATATTATCACCGTAAAATTATAACTTGCAACTATGTCAGGGCTCTGATTCCTCCAGAAGATCTTACAATCTAATATTAATAATCTGATTATTTATTTGCCTTTTCTTGGGGGCAAATTGGACACAGGGTCAAGTTTTATGTAAGGTCCCACATATGTATATTTAGGTGGTGATAAAAATTGTTTAGTTTCTTCAGTACTTTCGTTTTTGCATGTGTTAAGCATCAGAGATTAATCATGATTTATCCTTCTTAGTGCAATAGAGCGGGGCTACCTAAGGAAATAGTCCCCTCTAATTAGTTACTTACCCTTGGCTACAGATACCCAACGAAGATCAGATACCCCACTGATTCCAGCTTGAAGGCTGATGCGAGGGAAAATATAATAACACGACTGGTTGCATTTGTTGAGGGAACTGTAAATGTGATTGAACCTCGGGGTACCTCCTCCAAGGAACTTCAATAGAAGCTCAAAGAACTACTTGCAAAAAAATTTAACAACCTTCACACCGAAAATGACCAAATATTTTGAAAATGTACAAATGGCTGGAAATAAGGGTTCTGTAGCAGTAGGAGGAGAAGCAGCTCTAAAATAGAGTGCAATAAAAATAAATTAAAATATATAGGGGAGCTATAAGCTGTGTGCATGTGCAATAATCTGTTGGGAATATTTTTTCCAATGCACACATACACACACGTAGGTCTGCCTCTTTTTCTGAACTTGTCTTGTTCATCATGCCATATTATTTTTTGGTGACCACAGTTTCACATATGATCTCTGAGGATCCAGATTGTGATGTCCAGCAATTGTCTGGCATTCTTACAACATGACCAGCCCATTTCTATTTGAGTTTTCTAATGGTTTCTATGATTACTCTGACTGGTTTTTCTTCTCTAAATATGTCTATTCTGTCTTGTGATGTTGAGTATGATTCTCTCCTGAGCACTTTGCTTGTGGGTTGATCTTTTGGTTTGGCCCCATGTTCCAACTCCATAGGTGACTATCAGGTGGATGATTTTGTTGTATGCCTTTCTTGTTAGAACTAATGGGATTTTTTGCTGGTGAAGTTTGAACTTGCTCTACCGAAAGCTTGCCAGCCTTAGCTTAATTTCTTCTTGAAAACATTTACTTATTGAATTTATGTCACTCTATCTTTCATGTTATCACCGGTTCCACTTTGAAATACCCTCCCCCCAATTGGTTGCTGAATCTCTCTCCCCCCCTCTCTCTCATGGTTATTATCATCCATAGAATTGTTTAAGAATTGAAGTTTTTAATGAATTCTTTTACTGACACATTGAGCCCAGGTTTTATACTGTCTTTTCTAGAAGATGGATGGGTAAATTTTTAGAAGATGAACTGCCAACATCTCTTTTTATTCCCAATCTTTTCTCTTGCCTAAATATCATTGACTGCATCAGGGATTTCAGAGATTGGAGTAAATACTCAGAAACACAGACAAAATATATTTGATAATCTTTTTAATTAAAGAAGCACAGAAAAAATTGGGAAGTTTTTTATTCAGTTATTTACTAGCAAGGATACCTGACAAAGTAACTGCAAATGTAAAAACACAGGAGAAAATATTTTCTTTAATGTATTCCTTTGTGCACAACAAATAAAAAATCTTTTTCATGATTTACACATGGAAAAGTAGCTGTTACTGTAGAAAAACTTTCAGGAAAATTAATACAGTCCTTTAATTTTGATGGGATGTCCTATTGCATGCCAGCATTGAAAAGTTGGCTTTTCAAAAGTAAATTTATCTGAAAACATTTCTCAAAGTTGGTTGAAAAAAAGCTATTTTGATCCCAAATTGACATCTGGTGACTTTAGTGATGAACGCCACCAATTCTATCATCTTTTTCTGTCCGAGTTATCCTTACGATTTACCTCCAAGAATGTAATTATTTGGCTATAATATGGCTGAAGAAAGTTATTTTAAACCAAGATTGACTTTTGGTGACCTTGAATAACTTTGCAGGTCAGCCACATCTATCCTATTGAACTCGAGCTTATCCTCCCCACCATTTATGAGATCAAAAACTTGTTTATACTTCAGAGTATTATGCCAGAAATTGCTTCAATTGGTTAGAAATGACATCTAGTGACCACAAATGACCTCCTAGGTCATAGAATGATCAATGACCAGCCAGCAAGAATCACTTGAAAACTGAAGGTCAAGACGCTGAAGGAACATATGTTGACAGTTTTGAAGAATTTTTCTCCATCAGAAAAAGAGATGAGCAAAAGATTGAAGCTCTTAACTTCTTTACCAACTGTAGCTGATTATGAATACAATCTTGTTGGCTTGTTTTTTAGTTCTCAATAACAACATTCCAAATCTGATGTTTGTTTCTCTACCTGTAACAAGAAGCACAAGAAAAATCCCCATCAAATTAAGGGGAGTAAAAATTAACATATCCCTACTGTCATTTGAAATCGTGAACAATTGATTGGTTCTCATGTCACTTACTGAGCTAAATCCTCAAGTCTTACATCTATTCTAAAATTTATGTTAGAAATATGCAAGGGCTTATTTCATTCTAATAGATAAATACATTTATACTAAAAAAATATATTTCTTCAATTTTTTTATGTTTTAGTTTTAAGATGAGAATCAAGTAACAGTAAATGGTACTTATGCAAATGTAAAAATAAATATTTAATTCTTTCCACATTTTTATAAGTGCAACTGAAATTTTGTTTTTTAAGTTAGATATTATCTAAAAGCAAAGCCATGATTAGAAAAAAGGTTTCTCCCTTTTTTCCTTTGTCCTTTCTCCAAATGTAAAGCATATGTTGGTTATGTTTCCTTTTTCTATGTTTACTACATTGAACAGCATGCATATGTTATGTATTAGCCTGTATATATATACATATATATGTATACATTTATATATATATATATATATATATATATATATATGTAGTTCTGGTTAGTCACTCAATAGAAACTGTTGCGTGGCCCATGTCTTTTGGCAGCATGGTGTAGGTTGTCAATTGAAAAATTAGGAAAGAGTGATCAATGAATAAGTCACTTCTCTTGGCCTCTGATTGAAATTTCAAAAAAACAAGAGTGAACATAGCCACACAAAAAACAAGGGACCAATTTAGCATAAACTTACATTGGAAATTGACCTCCTCCCCCCCAAAAAAGAAAATAATTTAAGGGTGGGATAAAAATTGCTTTTTTTTTTTTGTCTTTTTTTTTCTCTTTTTTAAGCATAATGAGTAAATGCACAATCTTTCAGTCCTCTGCTTTATTGGTGTACTTGTAATATATACATAGATAGCCAGCCAAACCCACTAAAAAACTGAAGAAAACTATGTTAATGTTGACAGTTTTTAATATGTTGCATACTGAACTTGTTCAAGTCTGTTGTTTCAAACAATGATTAGGGAATATTTTTATCCTCAAAACTGTTACTTTTGAATAGAAGAGTCCATTGTTAGAGAGAGAGGAACAAACTCAAAAAATTGCACTGTTCATTATATAGGAAAATGATAGAATAACATTTGGCTCACATCCTGTGTACTGGAAATAGCAGTACCGTATTTTTCAATGTTCAAGATCTCAAATATTTACCCTGTATCTTACAGGCCAAATTACTTTTTCCATTGACCTATCCTAACCCTGGAGGAAGGTATACTACAATAAACAAGCCAATGGACTAGTGTTTATTCTATATCAATATTACCTCTCTTTTCACTCTTCCCAGATGACCTTGACTTTGAGGAAACATAATCATAACGAAAGAAGTAAAATTGTGATTTGTCAGAACGGTTAATGAGTCTCACATTTTCTGTTCATTGTCTGCAGTAATTTATATAATGTATTTTCTTGTGTATTGCACAACTATTAGATTTTGAGATAGAAAAAAAAGTACAGGATTGTAGCCTCTTGATTTTGAGAAGAACCTACATTTAAAATCTCATACTTTTGGTTGGAAGCTCAAATTAATAGAAAAGGCTTTGTTTTCTGACTTCTGAAATGGTTTTGTCCAATTCATCCCATTTTTTTTTTAATATATCTTTTAGTCGAGGTGTGAGAGTTGTGTCTCTCATGAAATGGGCATAATTTTGATTATGTATAAAACAAATTTTCTGTAAACATTCCTGACTTCCATTTAGATTTAGGTATGAAATTAGTCTTGTTATATACAAAGAAATCTTGTATATTGCAGCTGGATAAATGCATTGTCAACTATATATTGAGAAAGCAAATTCATTCTCTGATGGGAGATAACCACACACAGCATCTTTCTTGCATATTGTGACCTTGTGCCAAACAAAGCTTAGCTTAGCAAATATCTGAAAGAATACCAGCATAGCTGATACATGATCATAGATCAATGGTTAGCAAGCAGATCTTCATTGACCATTGCTTTTGAGTTGGATCTTCACTTGCGCAAGACAGAGATCCATACCAAATATCTGTATATTTCATGGTATAGTGCACAGGAAGCCAAACATACCCACACACACTATTGGATGAATTATACTTATGTACATTGCCTATCCAAAAAGTGCTTTATTATTACTGTAAAAATAGCTCACCTACGCCAATGGTGCCTTTGTCCGCTTCAAAGTACTTCCCTTGGAACTCCAAACACTTATCCTTTTCACTCTTCAAAAGAGTCTGCAATATCCCAACAAAGACTGATGGCAATCCGAGCAATCTTCTTTCATGGATCGCCATTAGCCTTTGTTTCATTCTCCTTAATCTTGTCCAGGTCTGGAATCTTCCACATTTCACTATAGAAAAGCCAAACATTGCTGGGTGCAAAATCTGGTTGTAAGGTGTATATGAGGGACCCTGATGATGCTATGTTTTATTCAAAGAAAAGCCTGTACATGATACAAAGAATCAGCTGGTTCAGTCATTGTGAATGTGATGGTCACATAGTAACTGAGTTACTCCATAGTAGAGTGTTTATGCATGTGCTGTAAAGTCCTCTCTGTTTAGTTGCTAAGTTATATCAAGGCTGCTTAACTGGGTCTCAAGAAATTCAAATTGGTTGCATATTCTCCACACGGAGCTTGTATTGTTGAATTAGAATTTACTTGGCCGCAGTTAGTGTAGCATATTTGTTAATTAGGTAAAGTTGTTGAAACCCCAGCTGCTAAAATATCATTGGTGTAAAAGTGTGGTTCAGTATAAAGCCTAAGAGACTAGTTTCAAAGGAGTACGGAGGCCTCTGACATAGTTTTTATTTTTATTGCATGCTGCTGATTTGAAATACTTGCAAACCTCAAGTCTGGACAAGACCATAACTTTATTCTAATAAGTTTTTATGATCTTTCCTTTAGCAGGATGCAAGTCTATCAAAGAGATACATCCATCCTAATAACACTGCTTAGAATGTACTCAGTAAGCTGCTGAGTGCATAGGGATAGTTGTCTTAATTTTCCATACTCTCCGCTCATACCAGGAATCAAACCCAGAACCTCCAACATGTGAGGTAAACGTGCTAACCATTTAGCCATCAATGCAGATATCAGTGATTTACTGTGATAAAATTGAAAGTCAAATGAAGGAAATGTTTATTTTTATATTAATTTTGGTTCAGTGTCTCCATTATTTGTATTGGTTCAAATCAATAAATTTGCAAACTACATCTGCTTTTTCGGATTTATCCTCTGGTTTCTTCAAAGGATGTTTTTCTGTGCAAATTTATTCTGAGTGATCTGCTACGAAGCAACCAGAAATGATGTTTGATAAATTGTGTCTCCACCCCCACCCAACAGATGCTGATTTTACTTGCGTCTCTTGCTCGTCAATAATGATTTACTTACTTCCAATTCTAAGATAATTCTAATTGTAGATTATCAATGTATCGCTGGTTCTATTAGATGCACAGAAAGATGGAAGTACATTTCAATCGTGGATAATCAGTTGAATTTCTAGTGAGAAAAAGTTTCTTTTTTTTTTATGAAGTCCTTTTTTGTAAGGGGCAACAGACTGCTACAATTGCGTGCTTCAGAGTGTCTTGGACCTGAACCTAGGTCAACCACATTGTCTGTATTCTCCTTGGAGGGACAGAAGACCTCTAAAACCGGCTCGTTGTCAGCTTACTGTGGAATGTCCGGGACCTAAACCTCACTCTACCAAGGTCAACCACATTCTCAGTACACTCCTTGGAAGGGGCAGATGTCCAAAGTTTTAGCCTACATTGTAGTACCCAGGCTGTGTACCTCACTCTTCCTGGGTCAGCTGCACTGTCAGTATACTCCTTCAAAGGTGTCGCTGACTGACTCATCTGCCAAGAAGAAGGAAACTCCAACAGAAAACCTATGATCTCAGGACTCTGCTCCCATTTCTATTTTTTTTTCCTGTAATATACTGTGCTGTCTTGTGATATTGAGCATGATTCTTTCCTATACACTTGGGGCTAGGTACTGCGTTTCAACTCCATATGTAAGTATCAGGAAGACATATTAGTTGTCAACTTATTTCTCTTCTTAAAGTATTTCTTAAACTATTTGGATCTTTTCATTTTTTAAAGCCAAGCGTGAATTTGAAAAAAAAAGTCTTGAAATATGACTGCTATAACCAGTTTTTAGTCATGGACAGTTTTATATTCTTTTTTTCCCACCCATATAATTGCCAAGTGTGAGATGAACTGAAGATGTAAAGAAAGGAGATTAGCAAAGCCCGAATAAAGGAATATTCTGCTCAAGAAATATCTTCTTTAACTTGGACTCTGTTCTTCTTGTGCTACATACAAGGCATGCTTCTGTTGCCATTGTGTTTCTTTGTATGTTTTTTTTTAGCTCCAACGCCAAAGATGGACTACCTCAGTGGGCTAAAGGGCTCCAAATGCCCTGCTATCTACCCATAACTAGAGGAAGAAGAGAGAGATTCATGCCTTTTCCAGAGGCACTTGTTTGAAGATAACACTAATTGTCTTAGCTGGAGTTCCCAATCAGGTTCATGCCTCCCTGATAAAGGCACAGAACTGTTATGGATTTTTTTTTTCCCCAGTTTTCAAGTTGGTCTGGTTGGCTATGTCTGTATCACATTTATGTATCGTATGTTTAGGCTGCACGAATAGAGCGAGAGAATGGTCTAGAAGAGGAAGTTATTTATTCTTTATGTTTTTTGAAAATTCTTCTCCTAAATAGATTTTTAGGAAAACAGTAAGATGCGCAGTTCAGTATGGAATTCTCCAGGCGAATGTTAATAACACATATCAGTTTACAAATCTAGTGCTGGAAATAGACCTCTTGGATCTTCTGGACCCGTGCTCTTCATTCAGTATCTGTTCCCTCTCTGTCTTTCTCTCACACATGCATGTCTTTGCATGTGTTGTGTGTCTGTGTGTGGAGAGAGAGAGAGAGAGAAAGAAGCATATAAAGTTTATATTTCGAGATATTTGTTTTAAAGGCTTTTTACTTCTAAAATAAAAAAAACTTGGCGTCAGCAGCATTCAACTTTAAACTTTTATTAAACTTGTTTTCACATTAGCATATGATCTGACAATGAATATATTCTGATTTTTCTCACCATTTTCCACGCCATGTCGACCATTTCTATGCAATTTTACTCTTAAGAGTGTTTGTGTGTGTGTGTACGTGTGGAGAAAAAGCAATACATATGCATATCTTAGACTAGCCACACACCCACAGAAGCTGGATACATACTTCCCCTGACCCCGCCTATCGTAGACCAATCTCATTTCAAACCAAATGTCACCCTCAATTACACAGATACAAACTACTTTCCTCTGGCTCCTACCAAACAACCAAATGTAGAAAATATTTTCACTCTCTCCTCAAAAAGCATTGAAAAGTAAATAGCATATTTTTCTCTGTGAAACTGCTGCAAACACTTTTCTCTGGAAAAGACTGCTGGTCCCCATTGAAATGCATCAAACTATGCCCACGGAATAATAATAAAAAAGATTTTGAGATGTATCACCAATCTCTTGAGTTATTCACTTCAAGTTTCAATCATCATTTTCATCTACGTATGCAAATGAGGCAATCTACTTACATTCTTATATACTTGCTTTAAATGCTTTTTTGCTTATAAATATTGTTTATCATTCCACAGATGCTCGATTGTTCTGTGGTAGTCTTAGCATCCAGTTGTACAGATCTATTGGGATTTTTTTTTTACTAGTGTGTCAGCATTGCAAACACACTATTTTACTTCCTTGTGTTTTTGAAACAATTATTTGTTGGGCTATGGTCATTCAATTATACCTGACAACTCCTTTTGCTTCAACCAGCAAATCCAAAATACATTTATGAATTTAGATCTGAAAACAACAGCTGTAAGATGACCCTTCCCTTTCACTAAACATAGATGTGGATAATTAAAAAACATAGACCAAAATTGTCAACATTGGTTTGTCCAGTTTTCAAGTTGGTCTGGCTTGCTATGTATGTATGACTCTTACAGGTCACACCAATGGAGCCAGAGGGCTGAAAATCTCAACATTTATTCCTTATTATGCCTAGAAAAAAAAGACTTTTTTTCTTTCTTTCTTTCAAATTCCCACTTATAGATTTTTCCTTGGTGGGGGGTCAATTCGCTATGAAAGTTTATACTAAATTGATCCTTCAGTTTGTGTCGTGCCTGTTTTTTTTGAAAATGTAGGTTTTTTGTGATCAGAAGGAGAGAAGTTTGATTGATCACCCCTTTTTTCACTTTTTCATGCTGCCTATAAAATTGGTCACATGTTGTATTCTATTGAGTGACTAACTACATGTGTTTTCATTTTTAGTTAATTCTTCTCTTTCCTTTCTCTTCAATATATTTGTGTTTACTCACTTGAGTTACCTGTAAACATTAGTTATTCATTACTGGATTCTTGTCAAGAGCATATTCTCTATTTCTGATCCACACTGTTATAGACTGATGGTGTGAGTTGTTGCAATGAAAAGAAGCTAAAATCAAGACCAAAGAAACACTTGTCAAAAATTAATAATTGTTGACAATTCTTCATCTGATTAAAAAATTCAAGATAGTATTACCACGTATAAACATGTTTAAATGAATCCTGGGCTGATGCGCCCTTTGGCGTGTCTAAGTGTATTTCTTATGAAATTTGTGTGCATGCATGTGTCTCTATTCAGGGGTTTAAAAAGCAATTGATTCTTGAAAAAGTCAAACCATCAACTCTTGAGTATGCTTATGTAATATTCAGATTCAATTTTGTAATATTCCACTCTCAAGCTGGACTCAAGACTTGACTTTGTTTTACCCCCATAACAACAACTATCAGAACAATCCTTATTTAATTTAGGAGGGTAAACTCTACATTGATCTGTGGGAATTTATGAATATACAATTTGCTATTATGACTAAATACATTTATGCTAAAAAAGCAATTTGTTTCATTTCATTTATCGTATATATATATATATATATATATATATGTATATATGTATATATATATATATATATATATATATATATATATATATTGTGTCATTCACAGACAGCTGTTTTGATGTATTACACCTCTTTAGTGTGGCTATAGACTTTCCATTATCCCATCTAGTACCGCGAAGCAGGGTTGAAACCTTCACTTCAGACCCGGAGGCCGATATCCTACCTCTGGACTACAGTAAAGCTGAATTTAAGCTATATATTTTATTTACGCAGAAATACCTCATCCACCAGAGTCCTCAATTCCTATGGAAGAGCATTGCATAAGCTTACAATGGATGAGTGACCTCACTTAAAGAGTGCTCAACCCTGAATAGAGGAGCATCAATTATATATATATATATATATATATATATATATATCAGTAATTTAGGCCAGGATAGATTTTGGTGTCTCGTGGTCTTCTTTGCCTTTGGAGGAAAGTGTTGGAGAACATTCCTCCCGCTCGAATTAAGATTCAGTACCATTTAAAGATGAGCTGGATTGTTTAACTCTATGGATCGCACAAGGAAAGGCTTTATGTTTGCTACAATTAGTTGCCAAATAATTGAAAGTTTCTCATCTTTGATTTCTATTGTCTTATGTGTTTTATGGCTTTCCAATCCAGCTATTCCTTCCTTAAAATCGGTACGTCCTTGCAGCTCCTGCATTCTTTTTCATCATTAATTATTTGATATGAGAGTAAGGGGACGAGCCGATATATATATATATATATATATATATAAATGGATTAAATTTGTCTCCTTCATGTATATAATCTGTTTGTTTTTTTCACTCCAAACATGCATTGCAATGTATGTGTTTTCGTTCAAAATCTTTCATCACATATCTACAGGAAGGATGGTGCAAAATTTACAAAGGTGTTTAAAACATTTATATCTTTCAATTTTTAGAGATTTTTTAAAACTGTTTCCAACAATTTGATTAAGGTGAATTTAATTAACCTATGTATAGGAAATTCTTTTTCAAATGTCTCTCATTTTCAACCTTATTAATTCTTGCTCTTTCAATCACATTCTGCATAACATTCCAAACAGCTCCTCTGCACGTGTTCATGATTTTTAGCATTTCCAACTCACTTTGTTTGTGGTTGATCAATGGCTGAGCTTAATTCTTGAAAAACATGTTAACAAACAACAAATCATGGACTCTGATGGCAGTGTCCCTATGTTCAGATAATAAGAATATGCTCCTTGGATTGCCATTAAATGTATTCTAAGTAAAATTCTTGCTCAGTTCTGTAGTGTTCTTCATCTAGATGAATTCCAAAGGGTTCATTTATATATCTTAGAAAAAGGAAAAACAAAAAATTATAGAAATAGAAAAAGTTATGATTGTTTTAAATTTGTTCACAAATTTTGTGCTACTCTGTATTTATTCAAGTGTTTTTACTGGTTTCTTAAATGCTGGAGATTTTAGAAGTAAGGCGCAAACAATGCACCAAATTATCTTGCTTCTTAATTCAAAGATCTTTTTAAATTATGTCTCCTTCTTTTTTTCTTTCATCATTACACAAAGAATTTATTCCTTGATAATCTTCAAAAAATTAGCATAGGTATATTCTTGAATGACCTATGCCCATTGGTTCTAGATTAACTAGGTCTGTGTTAGTAACAGCCACACCATACTAAAATGGTTGATCTGCAGGAAAGATTATATGAAATTCGCTAGGAGAGGTTTCCCAGGCTTGGGTCTTAAGATGCATGGCTAGTCGCATCCGTCTCACAACACATGACTGATTTAAAATCTCTGACGATCTTTTTTGTCTGAATCCTAAATGATTGTTTTTTTGTTTTTTCAATTTGTTGTTTTGATGATTTTCTCCTTCTCTGATAATGGCGTTTCATTTCCTCTGCTACTTGTTGTTACAATAGTTAACGAAATGCATCAGATATGGATATGAGTTTTCAGCTTTCAGGTTGAAATTGATTAGGGTTTATTCTATTTATTTACCAATCAAAACAGCTGTAGATCTTCATATATAAGTGCACGCTCTCACTCTCTCAAGCGTGTATGTGTTACGCTGAAATGAAATCACCTAATTGGCAAAATTTATTTCTAAATTTGATTTCACTTTGATTATGTGAACTTTTGATTGTAATAAATGGTTGTTCTATATTAGATGATATTTTGATTAAATAAACCTTTGATCAAATTATAACTACATTTTTTTTTAATTTGTAAAGAAAAGTTAGAATTTTGTTAGTTGGGCATTTAAACTGATTATACATACATGCATACATTAATGCATGTGTTTGTATACATGTATATAAGGGCTGGGGTATTTGGTGTTACCTGATAAGAAAAATCAGTCCTTGTCATTTGGTAAATTCTAACACAGAGCTCCTCAAAGTAGTGTCCACAAACTTTTGTGTTACCAACGAACATACATTTGCTGCTAGGCTAGGATGCAGCCGTCTGAGTTGTATTTGAAGATGCTAAAATTGACCTGATTCAGAATTGACCCTTACAGGCCATCAACACCTATCCTTTGTTCGTCCTTGGGTTAAATTACCCATGTACACAAATTCTCAGCTTGGAGGATGCAACTGTCCGTAAAAAACATTGTCAGAAACAAACGTTCTTCATTATTATATATAAACTAGCAGAATACCTTGCGTTGCCCGGATGTCAAATAGAAGCATTTGTTTTGTGTTTAATTTGAATGACCTAATTGATAGAAATTTTTCATGTTTCTTTTTGTTAGTAACTGTTGGGCAAATATACTTTATTTGTTGCACATCTCTAAAGTTGATATTTGTTTAGGCAACTATGATGTGTGAAGCTTTAAGAGACCGTGTCTATTGTTAATCATCAAAAAATCCTCTGAACAGCAAATTGTGATGAACTATTTTTGTCTTTCAAATTTTTTATCATTGCACTTGGCTTTTTTACTTGTAAAATTAGTTGAAAATCTCCAAGAGAATTCAATGCAAAGAGAAAAAATCTAATTAAAATGTTACCTTTTTCATTAGTAAAATTGAGCAAAAAAAAAAATATCAGAAAAGAATATGATTAAAAAAAATGGATGCTAAATAGCACTATCTGATGTTAAGTATGAAGTGGGATTAAAATAACTTGGTGCAATATTTACCTGACTCCAGATATTACCTTAAAACTTAGTCTACCCATTTACATATCATCATCATCATCTATCTTTTATCATCTGTCATGGGACATAAACCTACCCAAGGATTCACCACACCTCTCACACATTGGCAGAGCCAATTGTTTCTATCTTGTATTCTGCTGGCCCCAGTTTTGAATGTGATCTCTGGGGATCCCGGTTGTGAGTCATAATGTCAATTGGTTGTCTGCCATTCTTGCAACATGACCAGCCCATTGCCATTTGATTTTCTTAACGGATTCTATGATGTCTCGGACTCCTGTTTTTTCTCTGATATTCTGTGCTGTTTTGTGATTTCTCTATGTGATGTTGAGTATGATTCTTTCATGTCCACATTGCATGGTTCTCAGTGTAATGGTCAGTCTCTTGGTTAGGTTCCATGTTTCAGCTCCATAGGTAACTATCGGGAGGATTCATTGGTTGTATACTCATCTTTTTAGAACTAAAGGGGTTTTCTTGTTCTTGAAGGTTCAGTTTGCTCTGCCTAAAGCTTGCTACCTTAGAGTGATTCTCCACTTTATTTCTTCATCTTTTGAGGATTTCATCGAGATCTATTGTCTTAGGTAGACGTAGTGGTCTACTTTCTCCAGTTTTGCGTCCATTTGAGAGCAAGAGATGTTCTATGTTTCTTTTTTTCTCTAAATTCACCGGCATAGAAGGTTGTGATCAAAGCATGAAAAGTTTAAATGCAGATTGTATATACATTAGGAAAGATGCAGATAACATTGTGCATGTAAAAATAACATACAATGATTTGAATAACAATGAAATGTATTCATTGAAATGAACGTTATGTACAATTAATGATATGATTGTAGCTAAGAGGATATGCAATTACATCTTTTTTTTAAAGAAAAACTAGTGTAATTTAGAATAGAAATGACTGCTTCTATGAACATTTCTTTCATCCTTATGAGACAAAACTGAAAAGTCTTTAGACTATGTAGAAAAGAACTTAGTGAAATGAATAGATAAGATATTTGAAAATTTGAAAAATTACCTCCTGCTTTTAAAATGGTAATTACTTTCCTTTCAGAATAAGTGGATTGTTCACTTGCACATGGAAAGAAATTTTGAGCGTGTCCGTTAGCTTAGTTGTCAGACTAATGTTCTAAGTGTAATCTAATGTTGGACCCACATAAATTTCCGCTTGAAGTGAATCTGTTCAAGAAAAGCCCTTGAAATATGTAATACTATGCAAAATTGTAGCCTACTAAGTAGAACAGACAGACAGACATTGTTTTTTATAAATATGTTTATATAGATACTCATTACATTTCATATACTTGGATGATGATGCATTCTAAACAGATAATTGTACATCAAGTACCATATGTCTTCTCTTTTTTAAAAACTTGTATCCAGTTTTTATCGCACTTTTCGGTAAATTTATTTGATTTTTCGAACCACATTTGAATCTTCAGTGATGCCTATGTGACCAGTGAGTGTGGTTGTTACAATGGATTCTTAGGGAGTCCTAAATTTCTTTGATCCTCTTTGAGAGACCCATCAGCAAGGTTACCTGGTGCTGTTGGGATTGAAACAAAACCTTTGGGATTACCATTGATTTTTATTCCATAGCTGGATTTTTCCTATTTTTCATAGACACACATGATCCACACAATCTTATTCATACATACACATACTCACATTTTATCCACACATTCACAAAACTCATTCATAAATGCGCACCCACACTCACGTATTACTCACACCTCCACACACCCGCATATTATACATGCATGCAAACTCACATCTCATTCACTCATATACACATTATCATTGGGGGAGGAGATTACCACATTTCGGATGTGTACCCTCTGGCCTTTCTTGTCTGTTTCATTCAGGAACGTTGTTGAATCTTGTTCTAAGAGAGTCTGAATCCCTCCCCCATACATGTCCTGTGTAGTACTTGAGTGTAGCCATGGATAACAGCTTTTCAGTGTCTCTCAAGTTTTTCTTTTAGAAAATCAATCAAAACAAACCACATATAATGATTAAAACACCTTGTCCAACAGATTTCAGACCCTATAGCCATTTGGTCTTCGATTAGCATGAGTCTTGACATTCACACAAGAACAATTTTAATCAATTGGTTTTATATAAAACAAATATCTTACGTATAACATCTTCATCAAATTTGCATGAATGATAACAGTACAATTACAGTAAAGGTATTTTTATAAAAGTTTCTATCAAAAAGGATCCATTGAGCAGTAAAATTCTTGGTATAACCACATCAGCAGTTGCCTTGGGCTTACATTTCTACCCTCAAAGAGAAAATGTGGCTCTAACACGTCATTATAACCACTGATATCAGCAGTCTCTTGTTTACTGCTTTTAACCAAGTTGGAGAAGTATATGTTTTAGGTTGAGTCTTTCTCACTGTCTACCTACACAATATCTTTGGAAGTACTGAATTGATTTCAATGAAATTTTGTGGAACGGTGAGATAATGAAGAGGTGCTTAAATTTGAGGGTGGATCCAGGAAATGAATTTTGATTGAGAGATATTTCCTGTTTTTTTTTTTTTTTTAGATATTCATGTACACACTCATGTTTGTTCAAACAATATCTCTAACAGTTCTCAGTGAATTTTCATGGAATTTGGTGGTTTGAGTGGATAATAGGCTATGAGAGAGGCGATTCAAATTTTTAAAAGCAAATTCCTCTTGATTGTTGAAACTTTATATCATTATAACTAAGAAGTGTCCTTTAATTTCAATTTTCATCATAATGAATGAATTTCTATCTACCTTCGTGTTGAATTCCTGTTTTAGAGGGGTTCCTTGAACCCAAGAAGAGCTCTGAAGGAAGCTTAATGATAAGTTTCCCTGTCTCTGAACCTTTCATTATGGATATGATGTTCAAAATGCTTGAAAATTTGATAATCTGGTAGAGAAATGTTGCAAGATATTGCAATCCTCTTAGTTTCACATCCTACACTTCTTAGCTATCATGGAATATTTCTGACTTTTAAGCCATTCCTACCATTTTCAGATGACATTGTCACCAAACTGTATGAACTGAGAAGTGCTCTTAAGGGAGCCATTTGGAGAACGGCTGCGCTAGCTAACCCTTAACTTGAGGCAAAGCACCCAAACTGCTCTGGCAATATTTGGCTTTAGTCCAATCTCTAAGGACAGACATTTTGACTTTAGCTATTCTTACTCTTGAGCAAGCAATAATGTTTCTATTGAACATTTGATGCGAATCAATTCAAATTTCTTTTATGAAGTTCCTGTTTACAAAGTTGATTACTTCTTACATAGCCGTGCCATTTTGGGTTATACCTTTTCAGAGAAATGGGAAAAAACAAAACTGGAAATATGAAAGTAGAAATTTGTGCAAATACTAATTTCCGAAAAGCAAGTAAGAGTTCATAATCAAGGTATTAACGTTCAGTGTGTATGAATCTACATCTCCCTGCCCTCAGTTTTATCCCTGGATATCTTGCTATATCATGGTAGTTATTGAATAAAACAGGGGATTGAGCTTTGACAAAAATGATTAGATTGAAAAGTTGTTTTTGTCCAAGTCAAGTACAAGATGGAGTTGACTGTGTTTTCCCTCTATAACAATAACAATAACAATAAATTTTACTTTTTTACTGTTTATCATGTTAGACCGAACCTATACATAAAATTCTTATTTCCCTGCTGTGACTTGAAATTGTGAAAATGTGATTAAAAGGCTTGTCCTCTTACTAACTGAGCTGAACTGACAAGTTTTATATAGTGGCAAATATATTTATCATATGTACAATATAAAAATTGCGGTAATCATCCTCAGTCGGACTAAAAGTAGGTGTGGAGTCTGATCCTGCAGCAGCCAGGCTTGTTTTGTTTTTTCTCCCCTTGTATCATAGAGAATAACCCTAAAGGTGAAAGATTCACTCAAGTAACTACTTTTTGGGGTGAATTCAATGATAATAGAGATATAATTGCAAATAATTTAGAAAAAAAGTTGCCACCCACCCAACAGCCCCAATTTCGTTCCTGTCTCCTTGCCTGTATATATTGTTGCCAGTATGAGGTAATGGAAGTATGTAACTCTCATTTAACATCTATAAGGCAGGCAGGGAAGACCAGAGCAATACAGAAAATGAAATCGGTAAACAGAGTTCAGACAGTTTGAATTCACTACACTCTAATGCCCTCAGCAAAGACATGAATCCATCACTTCTCACCCCTCCACCTGTGAATAAATAGTAAGGTAGGCTGGGCTCTTCAGCCTTGGTTGGCAACCAGTCTAAGAAACTGGCAACTGAATACAAATTTGGAAGTTCATCCCCTCATTGAGCATCATGAAAGGCTGGCAACAGGCAGTAGAGATAATGTCCCCATAATATATGATTAATGGGGTTTAGGTGCAGCTTCGACAGGCTTAGCAAGTTGGAAGCGAACCATGACAAATATATATATTGTAATCTCAATTATATATTTACTTATCGCTTCTGGATCTTGTACCATAAATCTCAATTATATATTTATCGTTTCTGGATTTTATTCTATAAATGTCAAATATATATCTATTTATCGTTTTTTGGATTTTGTCTCATAAATCATTTATTTACTTATTGCATCTGGATTTTATTCTATAACACTCATTTATATATAATTACATATTGCATCTGGATTTTGATCCATAAATCTCAATCATATATTTATTCATCATTTCTGAATTTTATTCCAAAAGTTTCATTTATATATTAACTTATCGTTTTTTTGATTTTGCCTTCGGAGAAATTTTGAGATTCTGCCAAGAAAAATCTTGGATTATCTTGAAATGTGTTTGGCATGTTGATTAATGGAAGAATCCTTCTCTGCATGGATTAACAATGTCATCATAACTCACTACACTGCTTAGAGAAACTATCAACCAAAACTGTCAACATACGTTTCTTCAGTTTTCAAGTTGGTCTGGCTGCCCATGTCTGTATCACACGTACAGGCAAAGAATTGAAGGCTGAAAATTAAAACATTCACTTCTAATATCTAGAAAAACATATCTCATTTTTTGAAAATCCCCCTCCCCTTTGAATAGGTTTTTAGTGGGGATTCAATTTAAATCAACATTATGCTGAATTGATCCCTTACTTTGTGTCTGGCAGCATTCACACTTGTTTCTTGGGAATTCTAACTTTTTTAGTGATCACTTCCCAACAAAATTCAGGAGAAGTATCTTATTCCTTGGTCACAACATGGCATACTGCTAAAAAAAGATGATCACATGACGGTTTCTATTGAATGACTAACCAGACCTTTTTTTTTTTTTTTTTTTCTAAAAAAAGAAACTTTTCTGTATAAGTGGCTTGAATTCTTCAACATCAGTGCAATAGTCTGATGTAGGCTTTGAAAGTTATACATTCAGCTGTTACACACATATTATTCCTTCAAACAAAATCTCCAAGGTATTCTATGTCATGTTTTTACCTTTCATATCTCTTGGATAGCATAAGCATATTTTTTTGTTTTTTTTTTCCTCTTAGTATCAGCTTTCATAGATTTAAAACCCCTAAAACTCATCCCTATCTGCTGGTCTCATTACAACCTGAGACTCTCTCTAACCAGTTTCCCCTTTATCAGTCCTCTGTTTTGTTCTCAGAGAAGGGGAGTCACTTCAGAAATGTATTTTAGTACCTTTCTCAGTTCATCTCTTTAGTTTGATAAGGAATGAGACAGAATATACTCGTTACAAGGAGTATAGTGCTCTTTTAATGATTTTAATCCAGTGAAAATACTTATTTCCAGCAGTAGTTGGATTCAAATAAAGATTTCATGAGTACGGTGGTAATATCTTGATTCATTTTTTACAAGATGAAGAATTGTCAAGAATTATTAATTTTTGATTAATATTTCTTTCATTTTAATTTGAGTTGTTTATAATCATATCTACTTAGACCTTCAGTCTATGGCAGTTTATAAATTGTGCAAAGTAGAAATAAAGAAATCATCATCATCGTCACCTCTTTTGCATTTGTTGTTGAATGCAGATCTTCCCCATGATTTACCAGGCCTCTCTATCATGGGCATCGCACAGCCAATACTTTCTGATCTTGTGTAGTTTGTCACGCTACCTTATTTTTTGCAAGCCAGTTCCACATATGATCTCAAGTTGTGAGTTGTGATGTACATTGGTCATCTGACATTCTTGCAACATGACCAACCCATCGCCATTTGAGTTTTCTAATGAATTCTAAGATATCACAGTTTGTTCTCTTTTACTAGATTTTCCATTCCTTTATCTCGGGAAGCCAGCCTATGTTCAACTTTTATTATTGGCAGACGATCTAACCCAGAGGCTTATCCTTTACTTTTCCCCCGATCAATTCAAAAATATGAAAACTTCTGTTGTCAGACATTCTACTAATTTTCTGTGTTCTACCTGATTTTTAAGCATTAGTATCTTTGCTTCCAAGTAGGTGGCTTCTAATAGTATTTATAGTGATGGGACAGTCTAGATTCACTTTGTTTCATTTATGTGTAAGTTTTGAAGTGTGAGGTTGATATACTTGAGTTCATAGTGGGAATAATGTATAAAAGCAACCTTGAATGTAATTACTGTTGGCCATAGTTTAGTGTAGGGATTTGCATTTGAAAAAAAAAAATTGTATTCTGAACATTTCTTGCTCGAGAAAAAGGTAGATTGGACTGAAAGATTTTTGTCATTTACAAAATTTGTTATTAAGAAGATGAAAGAAATTACTTGCTGAAATTTTGTCAAGTAATCTAATTTAGATTCTTATGGACTGGTTCAGCTTCTTCTAGTTGCTGAAGACTGATTTACAGATCGATGAGTAAGTTGATGTGTAATTTTCATTGTTTCCCTTCATCATCATCAGTCTTTTAGCGTCCGTCGTTGGACATAGACCTTCCCCAGGATTTGCCACACTTCTCTATCATGGGCGTCACGTAGCCAGTATTTCCTGAACTTGTCTAGCTCATCTCTCCATCTAACATTTTGCCGGCCTCAGTTGCGCATATGGTCTCGGGGAACCCATGTTGTGAGTCATGATGTCCATCGATTGTCAGCCATTCTTGCAACATGGCCAGCCCACTGCCATTTGAGATTTTTTATGGATTCTATGATGTCTCTAACTCTTGTCTTTTCCCGGATGTGCTGTGCTGTTTTGTGGTCTCTTTTGGAGATAAGTAATTCACTGAGATCAAATTCAAATATAATGTCTTTTATGTTAGAGATGTCTCCAGAAGACGTTTTCAGTGCAAAGATGAATGTATATGCATTGGGGTGGGGTGGGGGGCTCCAAAGAACGACTTTGAAGTGTTGTCTGTTGATTGAATTGATATCTCTTTTGATTGAGTAGAAGAGATGAGTATTGAAATGGGAATTTTCTTGTGAATTCGCTTCTTGCATAGATTTATACTTGTAGCAAAAATAGGATAAAACTGTCCCCCTCATGCCATTAATGTCTTCCTTTTTGAACATGAATCTCTGAAAGGTTGAGATTACTTGTTTGACTTTCCAAGTATATTGTAGCTTTCTGGTTTTTTTTTTTTTTTCCTCTTTTTGGCTAGATTTTTATCTGATTATTTTTATTTGTCTTTTAAATTACTCTGTGCTCCCCTGATGTAGCCCGGTCCTTTATAGAATGTTCAGATATGTAATGTTGGTGTGGGGTGGATGGCAAAATAGCCCACTCATACAGAAGAATGCAAATAAGAGAAGAATTTAACGAAAAGTGTCAACTGTTTTTTTGAGTTATACTTTCTATTGTGCAACCCATTTCTTTGAGATTACCAGTGAGATGATCGGTCACATAGTTACTGAAAGTTATGTCTAGGAAGTAAAAAACGTTAAGTTCTGCATGAAAAATGATCTTTGTACTTAGTAGTTGTAGCCGAGGAATGTTATCTACAAAAAGCCATCTTTCTCATTGTTTATCCTTGAATATCTTCCCCATTATTGCGGATTGGTTATAAAATGATCAGCTTTCTCGGAACCCAACTCTAGTGTTATAATGACGGAGACCTGTATATAGTGGAGTTGATTACTTACTTTCTTCTCGTGTTTTTTGACTGATAGTTGTGACATCGTACAAGACATGTTTTGAGTGTGTTTTATTGGTGTATATACTCAGTGCTACACAAAAGTTCTGGGAATTCAAACCAGAAAAAAAACTGACTGACTTGATGTCAAGTTTGCACCCTCTCATTCAAAGTTCTCCCCTTCAGCATGTATCCTGTCATCTCCTAAAGAGTAATGGCCAAAGCTTATATCAGTTCATGCATTTAATCCGAATTCCCTGAAATTTGCTGTAGCTCCTGGTAGTTAACTATGGAATAAAAAAAAAGGAAACTGTTTCTCTATGCAAAATCTGTGATTTGTTTTAACAGCCAAGAAAACTCAAAATGTTGACTCACAAATCCATATTGATAGAAATAACAGCAGCACTTTAATAGCAATCCTTTTCTACAAGTTTAGCATTCAAAACCAAAAATGATGGAAATTCTTTTCAGAAAATGCATCATGTGCAAAATCATCATACGGGCCTTCTATAGTAGTGTACACCATATTAGACTCTCAGATCCCTATGTGTACTTTGAAAAGTGCAAAGGTACCCCCTGATGGTCCATTTATCTCCAGTTTTGGAAGCACTGATCCAAGAAATCTGAACACATAACAACCAAATATTTTCAACCAATCCTTATGCTGAATTCTTGTTGTGTCATTATCTGGGGTGGATATATACATATCCATCTCTATCATAGACTTGTCTCGTTCGTCATGCTATCTTATATTTTGCCGGCCACGTTTTTGCATAACATCTCTGGGGATTGATGTTGAGAGTTGGGATGTCCATTGGTTATCTGCCATTCTTGCAATATGACCAGCTCATTGCCATTTGAGTTTTCTAATGGATTCTATGATGTCTTGGACTCTTTTTTCCCTGATATATCGTGCTGTCTTGAGATCTCTCCGTGTGATGTTCAGCATGATTCTTTCATGTTCGCATTGCATGGTTCTCAGTGTGATAATTTTGATGATGTGTTTGTTGATGCAATTCACTAGGCTTATTGGCATGTAATTGTTCAGACCTTTTTTCGAGGTTTTTGCAGAATTCTTGAACATGTCCAACGATTCATATCCATTGTTAGGTCTCCATTTCCTTCAAACACACCTATTTGTTTTTTTTTCCTTTACTGAGAGCTTTTCTGATAGTTTAAAGCCTGTACCTCTTTCTAGAATGCTTTGATTACTACTGTATTTTATCCTCTTTCATCCTCTCATTAATTTGTATATTTCAATCTTATTAAATTGTTTAGAACTTTCACAAGTGTCATTGATGTACCAACTTTGTTTTGGACGATATCAAAGTTGAAAAGAAGAGTTTGAAATGTTCTAAACGAAGTTGGTATACATAAATTTTTGTTATATTGTTGCTGACCCTTATATGCCTATAGGCCTATATTTAATCCATCCTAAATGAATGCCATAAAAAAATAGATTCGAAAGGAAGCAGATCAAATTACATATGAACACTCCCAAACTGATAAAAAACGCGCTTCCGTGTGTTTTTTTTTTTCTTTCAAATAAATTTGCATTACCATGCTAATACTCTTTCGTTTTAGTTGAAAAATCTAACTTCTGGCATAAATGGGTTAATATGTATCGTAGTTGGTTCATATTTGTATATTTATCTCAATCAGTACTTATCTGTCTGCCCCAGTGTGTTCCCATCTATCATATCTCATTTCATTAATCTTTGTTCATATCTAATCATTTGTACTGGTTCATCTTTCCATTTCCTTCCCCATACGTACATGATTCTAACCATGGCCAAATGGACATCAAAACACACACACACATACACTCACACACTTATTTACCCGCTGATGGCAGTAAATAACATAGTGTTCTGCTCTGCTTCTATTTAGATGGCAGCAGCAGCCGTGTGTGGGTAGATATATGTATGTGTGGGTCTGTCCCATTGGGGATTGAGTAGGTGTTCAGGAATATATTTGTATGTGTGTGTGTGTGTATGTCTCTCACTCTAAATGCTCTAAGCATCTGACATTCATAAATCCAGATTTGGGATATGTAATGACAGCTCCGAACTTGTGCCATGTCTGTAGAAGTATGTAAGATTTGTTTTCACTTTCAACTAATTAAGTTGACCATTCTTGGACACTTTTTGAGTAATTTGCTTTTTGAAAAAGTACAACTTTTTCTTCTTTCCTTATTCTTTCCTTTCTTTCTTTTGTTGCTCTCTTCTCTTCTCTTTTTTGTTGTTGTTCTTTTCTCTCTTTTTTTGTTGTTCTCTTCTCTCTTTTTCTTGTTGAGTTTATTCACTGACTTCCATGTATGCCTGACTACAAGACGAATGGTTTTCTACTACTACACACTGGAACTCATCCAAGCTACATAACTTTCCATTTTGTTTTGGTAGATCGCTTCCTACTCATAGTATCAATGCATTGGACACAGCGTAATATTCACATGATTTTTGTTTTAAATATCCGTCTTATATGCCAGCATAGACCATACATCATTTATAATGTTATGTTGTTGTGAGTAAATGGTAATTGTCTTAAACCTTGTGATGATTTTCCAATATTGTATTTATATAGCAAGCACATGTCTAACACCATTACTAATAGGATTTTTTACTCTGATTTTATTCAATTTATTAGATGAAGTATTATAAATCATTATTTTGTATTTTTTGTATCAATTGTTGTTGTTCTCTATCGCAACTAAACTTGGGCTTGGTTCCCTTGTGCAGTGAGTAAATTAACAGCGGAGATTACAGCAAGTAGTAAGTTCCAGGTGAGAATTGTACTCTCAACCTCTCAATGCTGGAGGGTGGCACACTTTGATGAATTTTGTTAATCACTGCTACCCACAACTCTGGTTTAGATACTGTTGTTGGGTTTGAATTATTCATGTATTCTGACATTTACATCCAGATTTTGTCAAGCCCTAACCGTTCATCGTAGAAACTTGGGATCTTGTAATCTCACTCATCTCAATGAGTGAGGAACATTATTATATTTTTTTTAAAATTCCACCCCACAATGAGGTGTTGGTGGTGGGTTCAATTTTTGATGTAAGTTTATGCTAAATTGGTTCCTTAGTTTGTGTCCACACTTGTTTTTTTGAAAATTTGAACATTTTAGTGCCTAACAAAAAGCAAGAGAAATATCTTATTGATTGATCACCTTTTTTCCAGTTTTTTAATTAATCACCCCCAATACAATATGCTGTCAAAAGATGTAGGTCATTGGGTGGTTGAGGAAAAAAAAAAACATTTTTCTCCACCTCCCATGTATCTTATCTGTTGCATATGTAACTGTTATTAATCATCCCTGCCCACAATGAAGAGATTTAAACACTTATCCATGGGTTCTGGCAATAATGTACACTAGATTTACCCCTAGGGAAATTCTTTGGCTGTTGTCGCAATTAAACTAAATATTTTCTCATGTTTTTGTATTTTTCTCAATCTATCCCTGTATTGTCTCCCTTATCCCTTCCAATCTTTGTTACCGGTCTATGAGTTTTATCTAATTGTTATACAACCATGGATTCTTATGCTAAAATTTTCCCACCCCTTCAGTAAACTACCTAACTTTTTTTTCCTTCCCTTCTCTTCCTAACCTCTTATTATACTAAATTGTTGTCATAAATCACCATTATCCAAAATGAACCAGTAAAAACATTTTTTCTGGATTCAAGTTATTCATGACTACGGTACATATATGTATTTAAGCGTGTGTATTTAGACTTAGCCCTCTTCTAACCGTTCAGAGTAGAAACTTTAAAGTCTGCAATTTACAATACAAGTTTATGCTAAATTTATATGATAAAAATGAGTATATATAGGTGGCAGTGATTCTTAATCTCCCTCGGAATCCTAGTTTTTATTATTATCACTTTCTTTTGACTTCTTTTTTCTTATTTTTATACTCTGAGATATTTAAAATATTTACCCTGAAATTTCTATGTGAAGAATTGAAATTATCAATTTTTGACTAGTTTTTCTCTCATCTTATTTTTGTTGTTGGAGTAGTAATAGACTTAACAGTGAGAAGTTTCTTGTATTTATAGTCAGTCGAATTTGAATTTCTTTAATTGGTTACAACCTTTGACAGGTTAACTTCCTGAGTGAATGGGACAGAAATTCAAATCTTGGGCTTATTCTTCATCTCTGATCCAAGTTGCTTACAAATGATCAGAGAATGAGGCTCTGAAAGTTGTGATAAAAAGCAACAGAAATAAAATGGAAGAAATATCTGTGAAACATAAATGTTAATTGATAATGCTTCATTCAAGCAATTCAAATGATACGTGAATGGTTTGCATTTCTTAGATGAAGCATTGTCATTTTTTTTACTCACTTTTTAGTCATTTTTCAATTGATTGATTGGTCTATTCCTATGCTGATATCAATTTTCTCAGCCATATCGTGTAGGACTGATATGAAAATTGGTCCAGACCTTTGGGTGTACTATCCTCATCTTCCTCTTTCTCTTGCTACTACTACCACAGCTAGTAATGTTAAATATCAACTCTCTTGGTTGTATCATGTTGGATTGATATTAGATTTGGTCCAGACCTTCGGGTGAACCATCCTCATCTTTTTCTTCTTCCTCTTCCTCCCAGGGATGGTGGATGCATTATTGGACTTATGCTTCCTGTTTTTCATCAAAAAGCAACTGAAATAAAATGGAGAGAAGAATCAGTAAATAGATCAGTTCTATTCTATCTGGAGTCTTTTACATGAATCCTTACCAAAAGCTAAAAATCCATTATTTTGAAGTATGAAAGCCTAAGAAGAAAAAAAAAAGCATGACTGAGTTGCATTTTCTTTTTCTTGCTGAAAAATATTCTAAATCCTCCTTATTTTTTTTTCTCCTTTTAGTCCCAGCTATGAAAACAAAAACCCCAAACTTGATCCATAATTCTTTATGAAATAAACTCTCTGTATCAATTCTGATTTGTCATGAAAAGTTTGATCTACTTGGGATCAACAGAAAAACCCGTAAGACATTATTCCCTATATTATTACATATTTCTTATTTCAAACATTTAACAGCATTTGCCTCTTCATCTGCAGAAGAACCCGACTAGAAAGATATTCTAGACTGACCTTTCGGGAGAAAGGTTGAAATGTTTTAATCATCCTAAATCAAATTGCTGTTCAAATTCGACCCCAACGTAACACCTTATGAGATTTTTTTGATGACTTGCAAAAACATGTGAAGGTGAATCAATGTGCTTGAGACAAATCTTTGTGTGCAGTTGTGTGTGAACATGTTCCTTTCTTTTATACTGAGTGAAACTATGTTCGATTGTTTACTCTCTTCTTTAGTACTACTAAAAGAATAAGTTGAGTGGTTCATAGCAGATGACATGTGGACACTTATATTCTATCTATGATAATATTTTGGCTTTCAGTTTGTTTGTACCTCTTTCGTGTTAAAGCTACAAGCTATCGACCTAATGTTTGGCTTATAGACTCGCAAAAGATCAACTTGTGACATGAGCTATATGAGGTCATTTCTATTAAATGTCTGGTTCTAACTATTGGAAACAAATGATTTTTATACCAGGATTTTTGTTCTTCTAGGCACAAATATTTCTCAAAATAGAATTAAATTTCCACAGTCTTATGTGTTTTTTCTTCACATGTTCATTAAAAATCATCAGTGAGTGTTGTCAGATTCTATCACTTGTCCTTTTCTCCTTTTGAAGTGTACCAGCCAAACAAATTGGGTCATTTTTTAGAAAATAAAATTGAAAGTTATTACAGTCGGCACTGCGATCTTGCTGGTTTCTATTTCGCAGTTATCTGTAGAATCAGATTTTCAAGTATGCAGCATGATGCTAAAACTGCAGACAAAATGAACTAGGGCAAAACGTGAAGAAAGATTTATTCAAAAAAGACATTTTCAAAGTTCAAGTACAGGTATATTCTCTCTATATATACATGTTTACTGTTTCATGTGCTCCACTGTGCTGTTCAATTTGCAATGTAAATTCATGCTAAATTGATCCCTTAGTTTGTGTCTAGCAGTATTCATGCCGATTTTTAAAAAATACACTTATTTAGTCATTACTTCTCTTGCCGCTTATTGGGCAATGATTCCTCTATCTTCCAATTTTTTAATTGCTCACCCCCAATCGCATGCTACCAAAATATGTTGGTCACATGGTTTCTTCTGAGTGACTAACCAGACAAGTTTCTATTATCATCCATATATACAAATTCATTGCAACTCGGTAAGATACCATATACATGTTCTTTGATTGAGGATGTGGGTTCGAGCCTCACTATTAAAGTAGTTTCTGATTATCTGTTGGTTGTGAATCATAATTTGTCTATATAAGATCTTCCTCTTGTGCTATTCATACATTTAGGCATCAGATTCTAGTAACATTCGGAGCTAGAGGGCGGAAAATTTGAACATAAACACATTTTTGATCTACGCAAAATATTTTTTTGATTCATTCGTGCTTTATCTTCATCATAATGATCTGATTTCTCAAGGTAGATAACTCTGGGTGTAATAAATGTTAATTATAGAGTATTTCCCTTTATTTGCAAATAATTGTAATGAAAAAGCTGTTTATAGGAAATGAGTGGAAACCAAGTTTGATATTGTCAAAAGGCTGCTTTAAATCAAGCCCTTTCCTATTCAAAATATCCCCAAATAAAGATACTTGTAAGCTGAAGATCCTGGGTCTTGCGTTTATTTTTTCTGTTCTTGAGGTTATAGCTTTTCTGTAAAATTGTTGGTCTCAATTTTATTGCTATTTTCAGCCTCCCCGTCCACTGAAGGCATTTATATATTTAGCATTCTGAATATTTCCAGATTTTCTATCTCTTTCAAATTCTGCCTTTGTACATGGAAGCATTTTATATTCTTAGAGCAGAAGGTTTCCATTACTCTCTGAGGGTGCAGAAAATTCACTTACCCTCATTCTCTATTCTTACATCATCATCATAATTATTTTATCAACATTAAATTTTTTCAGTTACTGAAGTAGGGGTTATTTCTATCATATCTTTAGGAAAAGTTAAAGAAAAACAAAAGTTCAAAATTAGTCATTTTAGAATTCCAATACTGTCGTACGAATCAGAGGAATGAGTGTAAAATTGGTACAAAAAGTTTCTGTCAGTTTCCTGCTAGAATGTCCATTAAGTGCATGTACATAGCTATTACATCAACATTACCACCCGGCCAAAATGCAAAATTGATACAGAAAAAGGGTTGCATCATTTGGGAGCAAATGAGGGTCAAGAAATCCTAAAATTTCTTGCCTTGATGTAAAAATTGTTCATTGTGAAAAATACAAAATTCAGATACAAACTACTAAAATCTAATCTGGATATTGTAATTACAAGTATTGTTGATTGAGATAAAGACTGAAGTTCTTGAAGGTGAAACGAGCAATGTTTGAGTATATTGTTCTACACTTGTATAGATTAACCCAAAATAGATCAGTTCCACAAATCAAGATACTACAGTTTGATCCTACAAGACTCAAAGTTAGAACACAACAAAAAAGGAATAGATTGAGTAGTAGTCATCAAGTAAAAACAAAAATTCATGGAGTAAAAATAATTTTCAAGTGTAGTATGGCAAAAATCTTGAATGACTTAGTTTTTAGAGACTTTTGTGTCATGGGACTGATCATCAGATTAATGAAAGCAAAATCCTTTTCTTTCCATACTTTTCCATCATCAAATACTTTATTTTACTCAATTACCCTTTGTTTTTCTGTTTCCAGGTTGGCAAGGCACGAGCACTCTATAATTTAGGCAATGTCTACCATACGAAGGGAAAACATTCTGGCCGAACTGGACAACAAGACCCTGGAGAGTTTCCACCAGAAGTCAGAGAATCCCTCCAAAAAGCAGCAGAATATTATGAGTAAGTTGAAAACATCTAATTGATCTCTACTCCCAAACCTCTGCACCCCCGTTCTGTTAACACACAAAAGAAAAGACATATTAACTCTTAGATTCATATTAAAAGAACAGAATATTATTATGAAGGGGGATAACTATTCATAAATATCCCTGAAAATGATAAGTGGACTAATATGTTACATATGTTTTTATGTGTGTGTATATATAATTGGTGCATCTGAAATTGTTTATATATGTATCTATATGTGAGTGTACATACAGTGTGTGTACGAATGTATAAATAATATCTGTATATTTTCAAGTGTGTGTATGTGTATATTATACATATATCTGAATATATAATGTGCTATATATATATATATATATATATATATATATATATATATATATATATATGTGTGAGTGTGTGTGTGTCTGAGTGTGTAATATATATATGGACTGGAAAAAAAATATATATATATATATATATATATATATGTAATGTTTGTATATGTATATGTATGATAGATAAATATGTATATGTCGATATATTTAAGGTATATATATACATATCTATGTTTATATGATTGCGCACATATATTATGTGTATGTATATATGATGTGCATCTATGCATTAGGTGTATGTGTATATGATGTGCATCTATGTATTATGTGTGTGTATATATATATATATATATATATATATATATATATATATGTGACATGCCTCTATGAATTATGTATATATGATGTGCGTCTACATATATTATGTGGATGTATATATGATGTCGAACTATATATTATGTATGTATATACATATATTATGTATATATATTCTGTATTTATATATATTTTTTGTGCTCATATGTATATGATATGTATATATATATGTATATCGTATTATTGTATATATATTTTATATATATATATATATATATAAATATATGTTTATCTGTATATTTTGTATGTATATTATATATATATAAATAGATATATATATTTTATATCTATATGTATGTTTTATGTGTAAACTATGTGTATAGAATATATATATATATATATAATATGTTAATATATATTTATTCATATATTGTGTGTATATATATATGTGTGTGTGTGTATTTATATATCTATATATATGTGTGTGTGTGTGTATTTATATATATATGTGTGTGTGTATTTATATATCTATATGTGTGTGTGTGTATTTATATATCTATTTGTATGTGTGTGTGTATTTATATATCTATATGTGTGTGTGTGTATTTATATATCTATATGTGTGTGTGTGTATTTATATATCTATTTGTGTGTGTGTGTGTATTTATATATCTATATATATGTGTGTGTATTTATATATCTATTTGTGTGTGTGTGTGTATTTATATATCTATATGTGTGTGTGTGTATTTATATATCTATATGTGTGTGTGTGTATTTATATATCTATATATGTGTGTGTGTGTGTATTTATATATCTATATATGTGTGTGTGTGTGTATTTATATATCTATATATATGTGTGTGTGTGTGTATTTATATATCTATATATATGTGTGTGTGTGTATTTATATATCTATATATATGTGTGTGTGTGTATTTATATATCTATATATATGTGCGTGTGTGCGTATTTATTTATCTATATATATGTGCATGTGTGCGTATTTATATATCTATATATATGTGCGTGTGTGCGTATTTATGTATCTATATATATGTGCGTGTGTGCGTATTTATATATCTATATATATATGTGTGTGTGTGTGTGTGTGTGTTTATATATATATATATATATATATATATATATATATATATATATATATATATATATATATATATATATATATATGAAATAGCATGCACTCCTTCAACTGATTAGTCGGTCAGTATGTTTTGATTCAAAATACAAAATGAAAATATAGATTGAACTTTAATTCAATCTCACTTCATCTCAAATAAAAGCCACAAGATTCAACTGGTTTGAAAATTCCGCGTATACATATGTTGAAAATAATTGGATCCGTTACAAAGAGATCCATGAAGATTGGTAAAATTTGAAATTTGAAGAAGAGTCGATACTATCCAGATGACAGTATATCTAAAATCATCTGAAATACTGATTTTGTTGCTGAAGTCTTTAGAGACTTTTTGTCATTTGTGAAAGTCACCAGATGCTCCTGGAAGCTTCTGACATTTTTTATTTTCAAGTGGAAGTACCAGCAAATGTCGTGTGGATAGATTGCTGTCGGCTTACTTTTAAACATATAACTTTGAATACCAACATCTTTTTCCACTGAGAAAACAATTCGCCCAAAGTGAAGGTCAAATGAGATTTAGTCGTTCCTCTCAAATCTAATTCTGCTTCCTCTATTTGTGTATCTGTACTCCCACTTACATCCCCTCTTATCACTCATCCCCCTACCCACAGACTCAGGCCCTTTTTTTTTTCCCAGAAAAGGAATTCAGTAGTTTGGATACAATCAGCATGAATGAATATTAAGAATAGAAAAATACTTCATGCTTGTTGAATTTCATTGCAGTCTATAATCAGAAACCGTCAACCAAAACTGTCAACACAGATATCTCCAGTTTTTAAGTTGGTCTGGCTGGTTATGTAGGTATCACACAGACTGCATATTCAGAGCTAGAGGGCTGAAATAAAACATTTACTTCTTTTGCCTAGAAAAAATTTGGTTTTTGTTTTAGAATTCCTTTCTAAATAGGTCTCTAGTGGTGTTTTTGACTTACAATGTAATTTTATGCTAAATAGGTATCTTGAATCTCTGGTGCCACTAAAGAACATGTGTACGCCACATGTATTTATTCTCTATAAACTTCAGTTTGGTTACCAAATCTTTTTGCGTATAAACATAGTTCCCTTCCACCCCAAATTTCAATTTGAAGTGGTTCGATTTTTGAACCGATCCTTTTAACTATAGATCAGGATGAAACTCATTAGTTTCAAGCGAAATAAACTGAAGACTCAAGTGGTTTGAAAACTTCAAACCTGCATATCCATTGGTCAATTGGTTTGCGGATGCACTCTGTTCTTCAACTGATCTGAAACCAGTCTCATCATCTAATAATCACACTTTGTATATAATGTATATAATCTTATAATACATCGAATGTATGTCTGTATATTCTATCAGTAACATCAAGGGAAATAACTTCCATATTTTGCGTAAGAGTTACTTCCCTTAGAGGACCATTCCAATATTTAGTTTTTTTTGTGAAATAATGTCTGAGTTCTGTGACAATTTTTCAATTGAATTACCTCCCCACCTTCCCCTTATATTCAAGACTTGTACATAATTGCAATTGAAAAATTACTCGAATATTTCTGTTTATTTTTGACTTCAAGGGTGAACTAGTATTGTATATAATACTAACTGGGGTACCAGGCATTGCTCAAGAAATGGACTTCAAATATGACAAAGCAAAATATTTTGTATAGAGATTACATAAAATCAATTGGGGTGGTATAGTGTACCGTTGGGCTAGCACTTCAGAAACAAAACTTCAAATATAACAATGCTGGGAAGCAAAATATATTTCATAGAGATTTCATAAAATTAATTATGAGAGGATCATGTTACCCAGCCCCGTTTGAACAAAGAAAAAATTCTGATACAACTACAGTGCAGGAAATCAAATTATATTAAAAACTATCCACAGGAACGTGTTTTTTCAGTTTTCAAGTGTTGCTGGCTGGCTATCTCTCTCTCTATCTATCTATCTCTCTATCTCTCTCTATATCTCTTTATATCTCTTTATCTGTCTATCTCTCTCTATATCTCTTTATCTGTCTATCTCTATCTATCTCTCTCTCTCTCTATCTATCTCTCTATCTATATCTCTATCTCTCTCTCTCTATCTCTCTATCTATCTATCTCTCTCTATCTATATCTCTATCTCTCTATCTATATCTATCTCTATATCTCTCTATCTATCTCTCTCTCTATCTCTATATCTATCTCTCTCTCTCTATCTATCTATCTATCTCTCTCTCTATCTACCTCTCTATCTATCTCTCTCTCTATCTATCTCTATCTATCTATCTCTATCTATCTCTCACTCACTATCTCTATCTATCTATCTCTCTCTCTATCTATCTCTCTCTCTATCTATCTCTATCTATCTATCTATCTCTATCTATCTATCTCTATCTATCTATCTATCTCTATCTATCTATCTCTATCTATCTATCTCTATCTATCACTCACTATCTCTATCTATCTATCTCTCACTCACTATCTCTTTCTATCTCTCTCTATCTATCTATCTCCCTATCCATCTATCTCCCTATCCATCTATCTCCCTATCCATCTATCTCCCTATCCATCTATCTCTCTATCCATCTATCTATCTATCTCTTGTACAGGTTGCAGAGAATTAAGCCAGAAATTTGAAAACTTGAACATTTACCTCTTATCATGGTTAGAAGAAACTTCTCTTCTCATTTTTTTTCCATTCCCTGAATAAGATAGGTTTTTAGTGAGTTGGTTTGATTTACAGTCTAAGTTAATGCTAAATTACTTCTTTAGTTTGTGTCTAGCAGTGTTCATTGTTGTTGTTTTCTGAAAAATTGGACTTTTTTTTAATCATCATTGCCCACCAATTGATTAGAGAATTAACTTATTTATTGATCACTTTTTTTTTTACAATATTTTAATTGATCGTCCTAACATTGCATGCTGCCAAAAGACTTTGGTTATGTGACAGTTTCTTTAGAAAAAAATAAACAAAAATTGCACATTTTGCTTTAGGAGACAACATTTCCCACAGACAATTTTCGCAATGACTGCCTCATCTAGGAACCACCTATAGGAACGGACAATATGCTATGAGGTCCTTTGAAAGAAGAAAGGATTTTGCCATTTCAGTGTTAATATTTTTCATCCATTTCATTGCAATGTTCTTGAATTAAGCAAAACAGATTTTGGTCACTCTTGTCCACATCATTCTGATTGGGGAATTTCGTCAAGAATGGTTGAGCACTTCTTGACTTTTGATTTCTATCTAATAGCATTTGTCTTTTGAGACACACTCACAACCACACACACACACACAACCACACACACACACACACACACACAAACACAAACAATTTGTCCAGACTTTACCTGTCTTTCAACAGGTCTTTTGTATTGGTTTTTATTCCATGATTGGAAGAGAGAGACAGAAAAATAGAAAATACTGACGTGCCTCAATCCTGCTTTCTGTCATAGTTGGACTATTTTCCTCGTCTGTGTTATTTCTTTTCTCAATGTTTCGGTTGTGTACCTTTTATCTCTAATGTTGATATGCTTTAAAGGAAGACAAATCAGACAGAAGAAGTCGGAAAGAAAACCAATAGCATCTGAAGAAAGCTGAAGAGTACATGTCTGAAACGTGAAAAGAAATAACAGAAAAAAAAGTCCAACAACTAAAAGAAACAGGGATTAGAACACCCAGTCTGACAAAATTTGACGAGGACAGTGATGGGCTTGTCTTATAGAAATTGCACCAATCATTTTTGACTCACTTCCTTGGTTTGTTTTTGTATTTTTGTACAAGTGTCTATTGTTTTAGTCACTAAGTTGTTGCTATGGTGACACTGAGTTTTTGTCATTGGTATTGTCAGAGTCATTTGGTTTCTTCTCAAGTGGTTGGCCTTCCATTTCTTGTTGGCTTCCTGTTTATTGTAGATAAATCAACAGACACCACTTCAAGCATGCCTTTACACATATATACATACATGTATGAATATATATGTGTCTGTGTGTGTGGATATATATATATATATATATATATATAATTATGTGTGAATGTATATTTGCTGGCATGATGTGTACATCCACACTATTTTTCATGTGTTAGTGCACGTATATACAAATGAAAGTCTGATGGATGTCTACATAGCCAACAAAATATTTATTCATGTTTACAGCTTTACCCCATATATATATATATATATATATATATATATATATATGCATTACATTCATTTTTCTATAGATTTCTAAATATTTACGGTTGAGAGAAATTGGTATTCATCTCTAAATGCCCTAAGAGAAAGTTATAAATGGATGTACTTCGAAATGAATAAAATAGACATTCAGTATGATGAATAAAGCATGTGTTCACTTGAATATTTCTGACTATTATGGACTTTCCTCGGCCAAGCACTTCCTATCATATAAGAGATCTCAACATTCTTAAGAACACATGGGCGTATATCAAGGTCAAACTGGTTGGGAGAAAATTTGAGAACACTGACCAGCAGTGGGAAGCAGTCAGAAATGAATGGAACAACATTGAATCAGCACACTGTAAATGGTTACCAGACGGTTTGATTGAACAGTTGAGTTTCTATGAAAGTAAAAGTTATCCCATACTGAAATGTACTCGGCACACAAACACGTCATCCATTGTTGTATAACATTATTGATATTTTAACTATAATTGTTAGAATAAAAAAGTAAGTGCCCTTGGCTCATTTTCATTTTGGCCGTGAATGCATTTTTCATGTGTGCCTCCTTTGATGATTTTTGTAAATCCATGGATTATGTATGGTGCCCTTGAAGAAAAATCCTGTAAAATACTTTTTAATCTGTTAGCGGATATCGTCCACTTTTTGGAAGTTTGCTTCACACAACTTTCTGCCTTTTCCTAAAGCAAACAGGCGTCGATTGCATTCTGTGTATGTTTTGCAGCTATCAGACATGTAGACATGTGAAGTAAATATCTGAGGAATTATTTGTGTTAGCTGCTTACAAATGTTATGTCAAATAGATTTAGGTGCTTCAGTGTTCATGCCTGAGACAAGAAAAGCTTTGATTTATCTGGGGATATAAAGGGATTCATTATTATACGTGTATAGTAACTGAAAATAATGACAGGATTATTTTTGTATGGATTGGCACTTCTGCCTAGGATTAGAGTGTAGTATCTGTATACTCATTGAAAAGAGTTATACACATAATCATAAATCATATATATATATATATATATATATATTTATACATAGAGAGGAGATGAATACACATTGTGTCTTACATTTTATGGAAATGGGTATGGATGTAAAAGGCACAAAAACATTCCATAATTGTTTACTGATTGAAATATGTATACTTATATATATATATATATATATATATATGTGTGCGAAAGTGTGTGTTTATATATATATATATATATATATATATATATATATATATATATATATATATATATATATATATGTGAAAGTGTGTGTTTATATATATATATATATATATATGTGAAAGTGTGTGTTTATATATATATATATATATATATGTGTGTGAAAGTGTGTTTATATATATATATGTGAAAGTGTGTTTATATATATATATGTGAAAGCGTGTTTATATATATATATATGTGAAAGTGTGTTTATATATATATATATGTGAAAGTGTGTGTTTATATATATATGTGTGTGTGTGTGTGTTTATATATATATGTGTGTGTGTGTGTGTTTATATATATATGTGTGTGTGTGTGTGTTTATATATATATGTGTGTGTGTGTTTATATATATATATATGTGTGTGTGTGTTTATATATATATATATATGTGTGTGTGTGTTTATATGTATATATATATGTGTGTGTGTGTGTTTATATATGTGTGTGTGTGTTTATATATGTGTGTGTGTGTGTTTATATATGTGTGTGTATGTGTGTTTATATATGTGTGTGTGTGTTTATGTGTGTGTGTTTATATATGTGTGTGTGTGTGTGTGTGTTTATGTTTATATATATATGTGTGTGTGTGTGTGTTTATGTTTATATATATGTGTGTGTGTGTTTATGTTTATATATATATGTGTGTGTGTGTGTGTTTATATATATATGTGTGTGTGTGTGTGTTTATATATGCATGTGTGTGTGTATATAATTATATGTGTGTGCTTATATCTATATATATTATGTGTGTGTGTATATATATATATATATATATATATATATATATATATATATATATATATATATATATATATACACACACACACACATGTATATACGTTCATATATACACACAAGTGTGAATTTTGAAAAAATTGGCCAACAACAATTACAAGATGACATTTTTCTAAAGTCAACTACTGGTCACATTGTTAGCCATTCAGTATGTATCCCCCTCCCCCCATTGATTCATTGTTCACTCCCATATCATCACAACATCCTTCATCATTCACATTAAACAACTGAAAGGAGTTTTATCTACACCCTGACCCTTTCCTCCCAAAAGTACTTGGTCCTTTGTTCTAACACTGCCATACACTTGTCCGTCTTCTGGCTTCTTTCATCCAAATACGCTCTTTAATGATGTTCTTTGCAAAGTTTATTTGGTAGGTACCACGATTTGTTGTCATTTTATTGTAGGGCGTTGTTTGTAGCTGACGTTTGTTGGATCTTTTCTTCTTTCAGACAAAATCTTGAGATTGTACAGGAATTAGGGGATGTGGCATCGGTGGGACGAGCCTGTGGGAACCTAGGCAACACCTACTATCTCTTAGGAGATTTCCAGAAGGCTATTCGGTACCATGAGAAGGTAAGTTACTAATTTGATTCATTTATATTTACTATTTGTCGATGCGTGTGTAAACGGATGAGAAAAATCTGTGTGTGTGTATGCCCATTAATATATCATCATCAGCAGCAGCAATCATGTCCACTATTGAACGAAAGCCTTTTTTATCTCCTCCCATGACGAGTGTGATTGTGTTGATCTCTGCCATGTTTAACTGGCAAACTTTCTTATCTCATCTCTCCATCCTGTGTCTACTCTCTTCCTACTGTGTTTACTGTCTAGTGAGCACCAATCTGTTGGCCTTTTGTTCCATCTGTTATTCCTTCCTCTTGCTATGTGCCCTGCCCATCTCCATTTTTGTTGTTCAGTTACTTGTGTAATATTCTCTCTGGTATCCATGTTTATCTTTTTTAATCGTTAAGGGTCATTGCTGACTTTGCTCTTTTCATAGACATTACCCAAAAAAAGATATATATATATATATATATATATATATATATAAAACGGGTTGAACATTACTACTCCTCATGTTTAGAAAAAAATGGTATTTTGTTCTTTGAAAATTTCCCCAAGTAGGTTTTTAGTGGCTGGGGAGGGATTTGCAATGCAAGTTAATACTAAATTGGTCCCTAGCTTGTGCCTGCTTGTTTTTTGTGTTTTTTTAAAAATTTAGACGTCTTAATGATTACTGCCCCCAAAATGTGACAGAATCAATTTATTGATCACTCATTTTCCTAATTTTTTAACTGATCACCCCCTTCATGGCTTGTTGCCAAAAGACAGTTTCCATTGAGTAACTCACCAGAACTATCATTTTTTTTTCATTTTCAATAATAAGGAAATTCTGATGGTATTCACTCCTTGATGTCCATGATAGAGAGATCTGGCAAATCCTGTGGATGGACTATGTCCGTCATTGTTCGTTAAATAGTTGATGATGATGATGATGAGAGAACTGAATTTGATTTTCAGTCTCGTTTGAGGGAGCCATTTCTGCTAAAGTTTATTCATGATCCTTCCTAACTTCGTTTCGGAGGACATGCTTTTTCAGCTTAAATGGTGATGATCTGTAAAGTCAGGATGACCTAATCAGAATTCCAGTAAAGTGTTGTTGGCACCATGGAAGGGATATTCCACCGTCAAATCTTGATACTGCTCTTCAATTGTCAAGGATTTATAGAATAATCAAAAAGGGATGTTGGAAAATGAAATCTGAAAATAACAGACACAACAAAGAATAGCATCAAAATCTGAACTGCTTTGTTTTTCAAAGCTTCATTTTCTTCTGAATCATGTGCATAGAAATGTCAACGCTTGATCGTATATCTTTTGATATTTTGGGGTGCCATCATCCAAAACTGACAACCTATGTTTGTTCAGTCTTGAAGTTGGTCTGGCTGGCTGGCTATCTATCATGCGTACAGGCTGCATCAAAAGAGGAAGAGGGACAAACATTTAAATATATACTGATCACCCCGTTTCTCAATTTTTTTGATCATGCCCAATATAGCATGCTACCAGAAAATGTTGATTTTGCAACAGTTTTTGAGTGACCAACCAAACGTG
>OY735227.1:49657751-49832751 GCA_963457665.1 Thysanoteuthis rhombus | reverse complement strand
GCCAACCAGACTGTACACTCATTCCCTTCTTTCCCATATACATGTGGCTTCACCGTCAGTTCTCCAAGGAGCTGCCATACTTGTATAGAGGGGCAACAATCCATACATATCTTATGAATAAAAAACAAAAAAAACTATTCATATATTTTTGAGATAAAGATGGAAAATTCAAAATTTGTCATTATTTGATCAAAACTTTCAATTTTGGGGCAAAATTGGAGGTCGTATGACCCTCACAGCCATTTAGGTTACACACTGTCAGATGAATGTTCTTTTATATAATCGATTGTTTTGCCGAACCTTTTCCCTTAGGTGTGTGCTGCTAAGAGTTTTGCCCGACCTCACTGGGTGTGGTGCCACCTTAAAAGATCAGAGATCTGAACAGGGAGTATTGACTCCCCTGGCCAAGAATATATCAACTCAGCAGTAGTATAAGCTACTTTTGGTATAAATGCAACTTTGACAACCAATATAGTAATTGTTTGACAGACAACAATAAAATAAGTTGACCGAGAGAAAATTTGTAGGGTAGTTCATAAAACAATCTTGTGACTCTTTGAAATGAGCAGTTTATTTGCAGTGCACTACTGTAGAAAGGTGAATGAATATATCAGCATATATCAACTTGATATGATTCTGATGTTAATTTGAAAATAAAGCTGTGATCATTTTTTCATTTTTTTTTTATTAACAGCAGATTCTTCAGTATCACTTCATATGTAATGATTACAGTGAATGAAAGTTTTGACATATTTGAAATCAGAATTTATCTTTGAAGTGTCATTTGCATTCTGAATTTTGCTTGGTCGATTGAACCATTTCTTTTTGTACTTCCATCGGTTTGGTTCAACCAAGTTGTCTAACGATGCGGAATATAAATAAAATGCATGAAACCATGAACGGAGACTATTCCCTTGAGGTTTAAAACTTGGGAACTCTATTGACTGTGTCGAACTAGTGAACACTCTACCTTACGCTGGACTTGTTGACACTCAATTTATATTAAACCCAGTATCCTGCGTGGATATATACAAGAGTACTTGATTATATTGAATCACTGTAGCCCCACAAATGGCCCAACCAACCAGCCAAGTTGGCTCCAGATTATTTTCTCTTCTTGTCTGTGTCCCCCCCCATGCACTCCTGGTCACATTTTGGGGGGGTTACAACCTTGTACACCATTAGGCACCATCTAGAAATGTAAATGTTTTTTTTGTTTTCATAAAAATATGTGTTAGTCTCAATAGTCATTTTGGACCAACAATGCCTTAATCTTGTACAGGTATTTAAAAAACAATTTTAGATGATAGGTTCTGGTACACATGCAGCCTATGGTGATTCATTTATGTGAGGTACAGATATTTGCACAATGTTTTGCAGATCTCTTCTTCAGCCCTTGTCAGGTGTACAATCGATTAGAAAAAAAAGGAATCACTTCAAAGTGGTATGGATGGTGGCATTGTAACGTTTGTGTAACTTGCATTGCTGAAATGAATAGTTCTGTTTGGTGTATAAATGACCTCCGATTTGTTTTTGTTTTTTTTTTCTTTGGAAAATAGTTTCCCCCTTTTTTTTATTACTGATTGTTTGGAGAAAATGTTGCGTTCTAAGTGGAACCTTTCTCTCGGCCATTTATAGCTTTTTAGTGCATAGAAATGGCATTTTGAAAATTATGTCTTTATGAATTGTGCTATCGAATTGACCATTCTCTATTGATATGTCTGGAAAGTATCCAGCCTTTAGACTTACTGGAGAAATGAAAGAAGCAGCCTACCTTGGGCTATGGTGATTTAGTCCACTTTGAAGAATTCCTCTTGGAACTTAATATATTTATCCGAGTATCTCTCCCACTTTTCAAAACCATCTGCATAGTTTTCTTCTTGGATCAGCTGCCTCCTTGCATTCCCTTCAATTTCATCCATGGTTTGAAATCTGTTTGGGAAAAGCCCGAAGAAATAATGAGCCAAATTTGGATTGTAGGGGGATTTGACAGATTTGACTGATGCTATGTTTCTTCAAAAACTCTGCTGGAGATTTGAAGAATGACTTGCGTGCTCATTATGATTGTGATGGTCACATGATATCGCTGCTGACAGAGTTGGCCCACAGGAGAGTATCTGTTCATGAATGAACTGCAAAGGCTACGATACCAGTTTTAAAGATATTCAAAACGGCTGGACACTGTCCTGACAGACTTCATTTATGGAAACCAACCTATTGATAATCGCAATTAAAAAAAAAAACGAACATGTAAATGAAAGAAAAAATGATTAATGCTTGTAAATTCTGGCCAAACTATTATATTATCATGTTTTCATGTCAGTCATATATTTTGGTTATTGTCTTTACAAAAAAAATACTTATACAGGCTAGTATATAAGATGAACATTTTTTAAGAACTGTGCAAATATACTGTATCCTATAGATATCGTATAATATTGATATTAAGAGACATTAATTTGCTCTTTACCAGAATCTTGCACCCAACAAGTTTGTCCCTGGGTACGACATTAACAGGTGAACAAATGTATCAACAGTATTTTCTCATGAGAACAACATTATTTTTTACCCATAGAACCAAGGACTAAATTGAACATACACAGTTATGAATGAATGTAAATTCTACAAATGACTACATGATAATTAGCAATGCGCAGATGTCTTCTGTCAAGCTAAGGGATACAACTTGCATAACAAAACTGAATTTCATTTATGTTCTAATGACTCAATAAAAATGTCAAGATCGAAGAATAATATGAAATGAGGAAAAGTAATAGCAACAAAAAAGAATTATGTTAATAGTCAACAGAACGCTATTCTCCAAGTTCACTACAATGCAAATCTTTATTATTCACGTATATGAAATGCAATGTGTAAAGAAGGCTATTCTCCACGGCAAATCTCTATTAGCTGCATATATAAAATGCTATATGTATCTATATATTTCATATTTGCCATCATTTTTGATGGGAAGGGTAAACTAATTCTTTATGTGCAGAAATTCAAGCTATGAAAGTATTTTAGAAGTACAATTATCCCTCGCTTTATACCATTTCACCTCTACAAGAGGCATCAAGCCACAATAGCTTTGAACTATGTCTGAGAGCATGTGCACTAAATCTCAAATATTTTTTGCCTCATTTGCAAAATATGTCCTCAGGGTTCAGAAAATTTTGTTAGTCTGGAAATACTTGAAATTTTTTTCCATATAAATTTATTGTAATCTACAGGTATTCGCAGGACATCGCATGGAGAAATCATAAACAATATATCCAAGAAAAAACAGGAGTCATAGAAAAATGTTGCAAGAATGTTAGACAATTGCTGGGCATGATGACTTACAACAGGAATCCCTAGGGATCATATCCTGTTTTCTCTCTCATTTCCTTCTTATATTATTCTCTCTTTTAATATATTTTCTCTTTTTTTTTTCAAAATTTCTCCTCTCTTTATCCTTCTCTATCTTGCTTCCTTTCTGACACCTCTTTTTCTTCTCCATCTTAAATGTCTTTCCCCCTCTTATCCTCTACCACACACCTCCTCTCTTTCTCACACTTCTGATAATCTCTTATATATATATATATATATATATATATATATATATATATATATCTCACCCTCTCATACCTACAGTAAGTGCAAAAAGTATCCGACTCATTTACAAAAGTTTATTACCACAACCCACGTACATCTTCAAAATTGACAGATGTTGGACCAAAGATTTCTGATTTTTCTACATGACTTTTCAGAGTTCAATTTTCTTTTTGATTTCTATATTTTCTAATCTTTGGTCCAAATTTTGTCTATGTTGAAGTCATATAAAGATGTTGAAACAAACTTTTTCAAATGTTCGGATACTATTTCTACTCGTATATTTTATTTCTACGGACGATTGCGTAAGGAGTATTGGGTGGTGGCAGCAGGTATTGTTAATGACTTCGGCAATGGTTAAAGTGCTGATCATAAGACAAAGACGTGAATTGTTGGATTCTTTGGTTGAAGACGGTGGTAAAGGTGTTTGAGTGTGTGCAGGAGATGAGTTGCCAAGGAAATAAAGGTGGAAGATGTATTGGAATGGAAAAACACTGCACGACTGATTTCAGTGACGATATTAAACAATCATGGCTTCATGGAATGAAAGACGGTAAAATCAATGAATCCCCCCCCCCATTCCCTCATTGTCTTTTCTATCTTTCCAACTCCTATTTCTGCCTCACTCTCTACTGGATTTCACCCTCTCTCTCTCCTATATTGACCCCTCTCTCTTATATCGCCTATCCTCTCTCTCTACTATTTTATCCTCCTTCTCTCTCAGCTACACCCACCTCACTCTCTCTATCTCTGCTACATCTCCCTCACTCTCTCTCTCTGTGCTACATCTCCCTCACTCTCTCTCTCTCTCTCTCTGTGCTACATCTCCCTCACTCTCTCTCTCTGTCTCTGTGCTACATCTCCCTCACTCTCTCTCTGTGCTACATCTCCCTCACTCTCTCTCTGTGCTACATCTCCCTCACTCTCTCTCTGTGCTACATCTCCCTCACTCTCTCTCTGTGCTACATCTCCCTCACTCTCTCTCTGTGCTACATCTCCCTCACTCTCTCTCTGTGCTACATCTCCCTCACTCTCTCTCTGTGCTACATCTCCCTCACTCTCTCTCTCTGTGCTACATCTCCCTCACTCTCTCTCTCTGTGCTACATCCCCCTCACTCTCTCTCTCTCTGTGCTACATCCCCCTCACTCTCTCTCTCTCTGTGCTACATCCCCCTCACTCTCTCTCTCTCTGTGCTACATCCCCCTCACTCTCTCTCTCTCTGTGCTACATCCCCCTCACTCTCTCTCTCTCTCTGTGCTACATCCCCCTCACTCTCTCTCTCTCTCTGTGCTACATCCCCCTCACTCTCTCTCTCTCTGTGCTACATCCCCCTCACTCTCTCTCTCTCTGTGCTACATCCCCTTCACTCTCTCTCTGCTACATCCACTCTCTGTTCCTTCTCTCTCTCACTCTCTGTTCCTTCTCTCTCTCACTCTCTGTTCCTTCTCTCTCTCACTCTCTGTTCCTTCTCTCTCTCACTCTCTGTTCCTTCTCTCTCTCACTCTCTGTTCCTTCTCTCTCTCACTCTCTGTTCCATCTCTCTCTCACTTTCTGTTCCATCTTTTTTTTCTCCTTCTCTTTATTTGCTCCATCTCTTTCCTCTTTCTCTCTTCTGCATCCCTCCTCCTATTATTATTATTATTACTACTTCTACTACTGATGATATTGTATTTCTTTCAACGTACTAATGCTGAACTCATTTAGAATTGTTGAATTTTATTTTATTTCTATTGTTTTTACTAATATTGTATTCCTGCAGCTTACTAGAAGCTATAAGCTAGTTGAGGAAATAAAAGGGAAATTTTCCATGCATATCAGATTGTGAACAATATCATCCATTTTACAAAGAACCTTTATGAACTCCAGATAATGTTTGATGAACTAAATGAAGAAAGTAAGGAAGTCGCCTGGTAATCTTCACACCACAGATATTTCTTTTCAATATAGTTTTCCTTGCACTGGACGGCCCTAAAACTTGATGGTAGTCTGAATGCCTTACTCGGATATAGAAATACATAACCCCAACTTTAACCTCACAAAGTGTGCTTCATCAAAAACATGTTCAACTTCACTGCATGTAAATGTATTGATGCTGCTCTTATATCTGAATATAAAATGATATCCAACTAGTGACCACACAAAATGCTCTAATTATGAAATGAGGATATATCAAAATGGAAAATAATCAGATACAAACACAAGGAATGGGATAATGCACAGGGACGAACATACTAATCACTCACACACACACACGTGGACACACACAGTCTGATCCCTTTGGGAGGAAGGTACACATAGGCAATCAGGCATAGAGGTCAATCAAACAAAAATACTCTCTGACCCTTTGAGAGGAATAAATACATAGGCAAAAGGAAGAATAAAATGCACATATACAGACAAACATGCTAATCGCTGGTCACATACACCCTTCAATAAGAAAACAATACTCAGACAAACCAACACATTGGTATCACCCAAACAAGAAGAGATTATGTATCAATCAACACTTCTCTGTCAAGATTTACTCCATCTGACCCTTAAATATGTAGAGAGAATACCTCGTTAATTTCCTCCATCTCACACTTGGGCTCTCAGATTTTCCTCCCTTTCACCATCCCCTCCCCGATCCCCTTCACCAATAACCAATACAGACTTGCCATGTTTTATCCCAGTTAAGTATATTATCTAGACGTGTGAGGAACTAGATTTTGTAACATTTTTTCCGAAGCTATCAATGGAATATAGCAAAATGCATCAAGCTTTATGAGCCCCATCTCCATGATAATAAAAATCTTTTCAGATGTAACACACTTGTTCTCAAATCTTTCACTTCTACTTTGTCAAATTACTCGTAGCATTCTGTTGGATTACCTTAAATCTATACAGCAGACATAGACATATATATGAACAAAACATATATGAATATATGAACATATATATATATATATATATATATATATATATATATATATATATATATGCACTCTTCAAAAATTACCCTTCCTGGTTTGGATTTTTTCTGTTCATATATATATATATATATATATATATATATATATATATATATATATATGTATATATTTGCAATTTTGTTGTTACTGATCAGTTTCACTCATCCGTCACAATGCTATATATATATATATATGCACTCTTCAAAAATTACCCTTCCTGGTTTGTATATATATATATGTATACATATATGCACTCTTCAAAATTTACCCTTCCTGGTTTGGATTTTTTCTGTTCATATATATATATAAATATATATCTATATATGTATATATATAGGTATATATTTGCAATTTTGTTGTTACTGATCAGTTTCACTCATCCATCACAATGCTATATATATATATATATATATATATATATATATATATTATTTATTTTAAACTTGTGCTACAAATGCAAAGTTTCCTGAAAATCTGCTAGTACTGTATCTTCCAACAAAGCACTCAATGTGTCCTTGGATTTCTGCTATCTTTATTAATTCTGGCCCATCGGGCCGTGCAGCCACCTCTGAGTTAATGTACTTATTGCAAATAGAAGCAATCACTGCAATTGAATGCTTGAGAAAACAGAAATGCAAATACTGATTCCATCTCTGATTACTATACAAACTCATGCTGACAGGTTGATAAATTTTTTGAGAAATGTCCAGAGTATTTAGCATCTCTCATCCTATTCATTTCTGTTCCGCATACTGCCAGAAGAGAGAAATCAACCATAAGCTGATATGCTCCCGTCTCATGCAAACCTCGTAGAATAAATAGTATTTTATTAATCTTCAGTTGTTGCCGACTTGCAAAAGAGGCTGTATTTAAAAGCTTTTGAAAATAGGTTTTTATGAAGAAGATTTAATAAATAAAGATCAGATAATTTCTGTCTAAATTTTATGGATATGGGATCATCATTATGTTTAGAATTGTCTAGTTTCTTGTCTACATCTTGATACGTCTTTTGATCATTTTAGGCCATTGTATCCAATGACTTTCTTCAGATGGGTGTTGTAAATTTCTACTCCTGTGGCATCAGCTTCTGTCATCAACAGGATTATGACATGAAAAATGATCAGTAACATAATGACCCAGGAAGTGGTCCCAACTGAAATTAGACAGCTGAATGTGGACATTCCAGCCCTAAGCTTTGATGGCAGCTCCTAGTCTCAGCATACCATTCCCATTTATAATACCCTTCTGAAGAAGGCTGTAGAGTACAATGGCTGAAACATATTCAAAATATGAATGGGGATCAGTCTGAAAAAACTTAGACATAAAGATCAGATTTTTAAAACTATGAAACTATATAAGGTATGTTCAAAACATAACCTTCCTAGGGTATTACTGCATTGGTCTCCTTCAGAGCCCGCCACTGAGGATCTCACATGCTCACAGATGCCAGATGGTGATCCCAAAAGAGGACTGTGCAGAAGCAATGTATGCCGAATAAAAAAAAATCATGATGTAATCACAACCTTTGATATGTAATTAAAGTCTATGAAGATGAATGAAATTTGTCTGATGTTACATTAACATTATCTATTTGTACTGTATATTTTTGAATAAAAGACAAGTTATTTTTACTAAAGAAATATCCCCAAATCAGCAGTGCGACTTATACTGGGGTTAGTCAAAAATTGCCAATAGATTTGCCTCGATGGATTCTACCTAAATAGACACAATGCATTTGTTGATTCATGGAATACTCTGTTGGTAGTATACGTTGCATATTGGCTTTTATGAATTTTAAATGATTTTTCCAGTTAGATTCATCAACACTGATGAGAATTTCACTTTTGCAACCTGAAAACAATGATTGATACATTGAAGATGAAAGGAATCAATGTTTCAGTGACTGCAGACCAAGAACCGTGAATGGTGTATTTGCAAGAGGATATCTTTCATGACGACAGTATGGCAAAATAATGAAATTGGCTTAAAATCGAGTCAGTTGATCTCTTGAAATTTTATGTTCAATTCTGAGCCAGTCATATACCCACACGCTTCTTATATTCAAGAATATATGGTACTTAAAAATTACATTCCTAATACTATGTACGTTTACTATAGATATGACATACTGTGAGAATCTGCTTGTAAAATTTCATTTACCTTATGTAATGTCAAAAACGTTTGTCATAAATATTTTATATTTGTTTTAAAATTGATTTCATTTTTCTTTCCAGAGATTAGCCATCGCCAAAGAATTTGGAGACCGGTCAGCAGAACGGAGAGCCTATACAAACTTGGGCAATGCTTATATATTCCTTGGCGAGTTTGAGAATGCATCTGAACACTATCAGTAAGTGGGGAGGGAATAATGCTGGTTGCTTGATGTATCCATTTGCTTATTGGATGATCATTGGCTAACTAAAGACATCCTAATCTTTGCTGCAAGATGCTGTCAACAGATTATTGGTGAAAATGTCGAAGGAACCCAGGATTTAAAAAAACAATGAGCTTCTTTACATTGGTTCCGTTTTTGATTTCTTTTTTTATTTAATCCATTTTCGTGTTTTTGTTGGTCTTTTGTCAAGATTATTCAACAAGCCAGGGTTAGATATTGAATTGCTTCTACAAAGGAAGCCACTTATTTTGATCACTTTGGAACAGGGTTTTTTGGATCACAAGAACACCATTAAGCAAAAGATAAAAATTTGAACAATTTGCATTCATTGTTATAAATGTCTCTCACATTTTCATCTCTTGAATTGTTGTATATTTTAATGTTGAATACATATTTTTAATGTAAATTGTATATGGGGATGGCCTTGCATTTTTATTTATTAATAATAGTAATAAAAGAAAGAAGAAAATTCAGATTATTTTGAATTTTTAAATCATGATCTAAAAAAAATGAAAATTTTTCAATGTTTTGCATGACTTCTTCAGTCAAAATTTAAAAGTAAAACAACTTTGAAAACATTGATGATGCTTTCTGCAAAGAGAAACAAAATGGAATTTGTATGACTCATCCAAGTTCCAATGATGTGGGGCCTTTTTAAAAAATTATTTTTTCCAATGTTGAAAAGGTTAAATGAATGTTCTGTCAAGGAAATTGAAATTGAGCTTAAAAGTCATACATTGATATTTTGAAAAACATGGTTTATTTTTAAATCTTTGGTAAACGACTACCAAAATGTTGATGGTAAATATGAACCAGCTTGCCAAAATTATTATTCAAGCCATCTGGTTCATGAGTTTTTAACCTTAACATCCAGTTACTTGAGCGTCAAAGCCTCTTTCCCCATTTTTGTACCTGGGGGTCATTATCAAAACTGCACGTCTTGATTTCACTGAAGTATTTGCTCAGCTCTGTTGCTGCTGGGGTTTTTTTTTGCATCTGTGCAATATTTATTGAAGTGCCTGCTCAAAGCGGCAGGTGTAAATGGTATACAACAGGTCATCTTTTGCACATTACGCTACATCAATGATATTTTAGATTGATAAGATCTAACATTTTTCAGTCTTCCTGTTCATCCCATATTGTCACTTAATTTGCACAGGCAACCTAGTTTTTTAAAATTCCCTTTTGTGCATCTGATGTTTAGTCTTAATGTTCCTTTAAATTTTTGTTGACAAGAAACTAAGATTGATCGTTTTGGTTTCACAAATCTGTTGGAGGCTCTGGAAAGACTGCATTGAGTACTTAATTAATAGCAGATGATTTCTATGCAGGATGGGAGCAAGTCCTTTAAACTTCCTATACCAGTTGACTACTAGGAGCACCATATTGTTAGGAGCTTTTTTTTCTCTTTACTTGAAGATAAAAGGTTTTGGTAATTCCTGCCCTTAACTTCTCTGGTCATCTGAATTGATTTAACTTGAGGATATCTTCCGTTGATATGACAATTTATTAATTCATGAGCGTGCTTTTAGTAGTATTCAACAAAACTGCAAAGTCTAATGAATTGCAAAAGTGGATTTGATCTGATTGTGTGATCTGCATGATCCGAAAATCTGCGTAGGTGTGTGTTTGTTGAAGTTGGTTTCATGTATAATGAATTAAGGAATTTTATGGATTTTCACTTTCGTGTCTATAAGGACTATTTCTCCTTCAGAAAATTTGTAGATTTGTAGTTGTCCCTTTTAGTGAAAGGAATACAAAATATAAGGAATGTTTGTATATTTTTTTGATCTCCCTTCCATATAAAAAAAAAATATCAATGTATCTTATCCATGACAATGGTTTCATTCCAAATAATTTTGGAAGGCTTCTAATTTAGACAAGAATAGATTAATGAAATTTACTGCTAAATGTAGTCACATGGCATTGAAAATCCTTCCGTTTATCAAGGTTTTCTTTACAGGCATGAACACCTTTGTGGTCAATGTTTGGGTATAAACAAGAAAGGTCCATGGTAGCAAGAGAAAAAGTAATAAGTTTTTAAGTATCTAAATTAGCAATATGTTTCGCAAAATCTGTTGTATCTTTGATGTGAAGATTTTCTTGCTGCTTGTTTCAGTAGAACTTTCAATCCATTCCAATATCTTAGCAGTACAGGTTTCATATACACCAAATATAAAGGTGGAAAATCTGAAAATGTTTTGTGGATTTGAGGAAGACTGAAAATTAATCATTAAAATCAATCATTTCTCTTAATGATAATAATAAAAGTAAATTACAAAATTGTATAAAAATTGTCAATTTCTTTTTTATAATTTCTGCATTTCTTTTACTAAAAAACTGATCATGTATTGAATTTTTTTTACTTATTTTCAAATTCTGAGGAGGAAACTTTTTCATACAACATCAGCATGTAGTTGTAATCAGTCGGCTCAAGGGTTATGATGAGTGGGTGAAATGCTTGTAAATTGATGGGTACATTGGTTTGTAAATTGAGGGGTACATTGGTTTGTAAATTGATGGGTACATTGGTTTGTAAATTGATGGGTACAAGGGTTTGTAAATTGATGGGTACAAGGGTTTGTAAATTGATGGGTACAAGGGTTTGTAAATTGATGGGTACATTGGTTTGTAAATTGATGGGTACATTGGTTTGTAAATTGATGGGTACATTGGTTGTAAATAATGAGTACAAGGGTTTGGGGGAAAAAGTTTTTTTGAATGTTATTTTGACAGATTATTTCAATAACATTTAGATCCTTTACAATCAAGATGTTCTTTGCTCTATTTTAAATGTTTTCCAGTTGAAATTGCAGTGATGTCATGAATAGAATATATTCTAACCATATTATTCTATTTCTTTTTTTATATGACTTCAAATTTTGATGCTATGATTGTTCAGTTATTGATTTGGATGGCAGGTTATTTTTTAATCCATTCACAGAAAAGTTCCACTGTTATTTAAGAATGTTATCATGTGGTTCATGAAACTGAAACTTCAATTGTTTATAATCATAAATATAATATACATATATATGAGTGTCCTCACATAAGTACCTAATGCAATTTGGCATTCTGATTATGATATGTGATAACTTACTTGATATTAATCACAAGTGATAGGGGAAGGATTGAAATAGTGTCATCCAACATAAAAGCAATTTTGCAATGGGTGGCCCATAGGGCACTTATCATGTGTGGCCATCTCATAATGTTGCATTTCCTGTTTCAAATCTTTTTCTCATTTCCTTTCAGCAAAACTTTACAGATTGCCAAACAGCTCTCTGATAAAGTTTTGGAAGCTCAAGCATGTTACAGCCTGGGAAACACATACACTTTGTTACGGGATCATGAAAAAGCAATTGAATATCACCTGCGGCACTTGGAGATTGCACAGCAATTGGCAGACAGGGTTGGAGAGGGTCGTGCCTGTTGGAGCCTGGGGAATGCCTATACAGCGCTTGGCAGTCATGAAAAGGCATTGCAGTTTGCCAAAAAACACCTGGAGATCTCCAAAGAAGTGAGTTTTCTGATTTCTATTCTGTTTCCGTTACTTGATCTTCTCTTTTGTGCAGATTCAATCAAGAAGTGAATTTCTTCATTTAATTGAAAGATTTTGCAAAAAGCAAGAAAGCAATTTTGTTTGTAATGAACTTATTTAATCATTAACTGAATAGGAACAAACATTCACAGCAAGAAATCAACAGCTGAGAAAAAAAAAAGCCCCAAACTTTTATAAAAGATAATTTTATCATCATAATCTTTGTGTCATTATTTAGAAAAATGATTGGAGAATAATTTGGTATTAACTTTCTTTAAGTAAACTCCAAAGAACTCGTGATTTTTCAAGAAATTGTCAGCGTATAAAGTTGCATATATTTTAACAAAAAAATAGCATGATATTTTGCTTTTAAATTTACAAAAAGTTTTCCTTGCAAAATAACTCAATTTTATGAAATCTTTAAAAGATTCAACAAATCATTTGATTTTAGAAATATTTTTTGTACTTATTTACTGAAGGGCAAAATTTTTTTTTAGAAATCTCCTATTTTGATGGAGAGTTTTTTTTTTTTTCATTTGATTACTATCCCCTTTTTACTAATTTGATGATTTATTTTACTTATTCATTCAAGCCTTCATTGAATTTTATACATTTTATGTATAAATCCCTCAAGAAATGAATCCTATTTTAGTGGGGCAGCTCAGCCAAATGATTTTGCTTTTTACAATAATATTTATATATATATATATATATATAATATATATATATATGATTAGGTGCATTTATAGCCAAAGGCATTCCAAAACAATTTGATATTGAGCCATCATAAATTTTCGCCCATGTCAGCCATTTGAAAAATGGCTACCAGCAACAACTGTTTTCATATCAATTATCTTATCAGTGATGGATATAATATAATATAATTTGTGTAGTTGAATCTTTTAGCATACATAGTTATTAGGGATTGCCTTTTGGATAATACATGTCGGTCATTGAAAATTCAAGATGACAGATATGACTGGTATGAAAATAGCAATAAAATTGTCTGGACCAGTCTGATATAGATGATCTCTTGTCAAATCATACATTTTTTATGAAGCAGAGTTCTCTTCTATTCTCAATTCAAGACTCAAAATGTGTGATAATAAAAACCCAAAGCTAGGTTCTATTGCTTGAAAGATTATTTAGAATCCAGTTTGCTGTAATAGAGGGCTGTGAAGTCTAAGGTAGCTTATTTGAACTTACACTGCCTAACAGAACCATTATTACATTTCTGTACTAGCCTGCATCTGGAAGGCTTGGCAGAAGGGTTCATAATAGCCCTCAGACATCTTTAATCAGCCCATCTAGATGGTAAGGTAGTTTTGATATGGACTAGAATCTGACACCATGTTCTCCTTGGTACACTGTTCTTTCTCAACATTCTTCTCTTGGGCAACCTTCTTCATTAAAGGGATTGGCTGCACTTGGTGCCTCTACACATATAACTTCCTCCTTGCCTTTTGTCGTTTTCAGTATATTTGCATGGAGCAGGATAATAAACTTCTTAATTATGGCTATTACCTCTCGTGGTACATCATCGGGGACAGGAGATTGTTTCAATAGTACGGTGTAAGCTCTGGATAGACAGCTTTGTGTTACTGCAAGGGGCAGGGTGCTGAATAAACTTTCTTGTGATAGATCCTTGCTTTGGGCAGTTATTGTTATCACTTATTCTAAGTCTTAAATTGTGAGGAAGAAGAAAACTTCGGCACAATTTTGAAGTTCATAATTCAAATTCGAGATGATGGAAAATGCATTATTAGGCTGAAATCAATTTCCATGGCTGCCATCTTGAATTTTTGATGACAGGCATGTATGATCTAAATAGCGATTCCCAACAGCTATGTATGGTAAATATATTCAACTAAATATGTCCTCAGTATCATATTATATCCATTGTTGATAAGAAAAATTGATGTGAAAACAGCTGTCATTTGTATCTTTATGAAAATGACAGCCATCAACGACATACTGAAAATCAATGATGGTTCAATATCTGAATGGTTTTGGAATACCCTTTGCTATAAATGTACCAAATTTTATGCTTATATCAAAAAATGCAAAATTTTACTTGAAATTTTAGGCTAAGCTCTATTCACCCTCCCCTTTTTTTTTAAAGAAACAGAGCGGCCACACAGAATTTTGAAAATAGGAACATTAGGTTCATGATCTGGAAAGAGAAATAAAATTTCTCTCTATTTCAAAAACTTCTTTTTTTTTATTATTGGATATTCAGATTAATTCAGTATTTCTTAAATGTACTTAAAAAAATTCTTTGTCTGTCTTATTTTGACAGGAATTTATTTCAAGATAATATGATAACGTTGAATGATTGAATATGGGTATATGAAAAAAAATATATAACAGGTTTATTTTTCTTATATTATTTTTTTTGAATGTCCTAATTCTTTTTGTATTTTTTCCTCAACAGTAATTTTTATCAGATCTAAGGGGAGGGCTGTGTAATTATTCCAGAGTTGCATGATTGAGTTTGTGAAAACAATGTTTTTTTTCTCCTTTTCCTCAATGAAAAAAGAATTCTTGAATTATGGCAATCTTTTGTTTTAATTCAGTGAATTGGAGAGAAAAGGGGAAACAAGTTGTGGAAATAACAGATTCCTCAAATAAAACAACAGTGTTTATCTCCTTTGAAAAAACATAGCCAAAGTTACCAATGATTAAACAATATCGCTTCCATCTGCCATCAATCTGAATGGCCCAACCTATCTACACTGTCATGGCCCAACCTATCTACACTGTCATGGCCCAACCTATCTACACTGTCATGGCCCAACCTATCTACACTGTCATGGCCCAACCTATCTACACTGTCATGGCCCAACTATAAAAAAAATCGTACACCTCTGTTGAACCATGCTGATTGATGACATGTTAAAAATCTATTTTTCGTTGTTTTTTTTTTAGCAAAAGATATTAAATTTTTTGTGCAGTTTAGTTGAGTGATGACAGAACTGTATTTCCACAAATCTTCTTTATCTAAGGGTTAATTTTTCTGGTGAAATTTTGACTGCAGAGTTCAAATTTTTAAAAATTTTTAATGAACCATTTTCAAATACGATGTAATAATTGATTTATTGCTGATTTAATTCATAAAGGCCCCATTTTAGGTTATCATTATTTGAACTTTCTCTATTTTTTGAGACTAAAATATGGAGATTTTTGTTTCCTAGCAAGAACATTTTTTGAATTTTAATTTGTTTTACTAGGGCATTTTCATTATAACCCCCTTTCAGCTTGTTAAGACTTTCAATTAACCAGGGCCTTGTTAACTGTGTATCCCCTCACACAAATCTGGACAAAAGATTTGGACTTTATTAGTTTGGAATCAGAGATGTCCATTTCTGAGATTGGTTGCCAACGAAGGCCGAAGAGCCCAGTTTGCCCTCCTCATTACCCATCGCTTAGAGAAGAAAAGATGGATTCATGCCTTTGCCAAGTGCTTGAGTTTGAACTTCACCGATTACATTCTTTGTCCTTTAACCGTTAGGCCACCTGCACCATGATACTCTCATAGTAGTGTGATTCAGACCATGTTGACTTATTTGTGATTTCAATCCTCTTAAGGTGCCTTATTGTTGTAACCTTGTGCCAGATTAAGTTCAGTAAATGACTTGAAAATCATGATGGATTTGGTAACCTATCGTTGGATACAGTTTCTCTGATGGATTAGCCATTCTCTTCTTTAGTTCTTCAGTAGGAACTATGGACAGAAATGTTTTTCTGCTCTTCTTGCAAATTTATAAAAAATAACAAAAGGAATGTCTTGTTTGATGTAAAAACTTGTTAACATAATGTTGTCTATGATATCACATTGCGGAGCAGAGGTTATGAATACAAGGGTGAGAGATTTTTGTAAAAAGTTTCTATTTTTTAACTTCCTTTTTATGTATTTTTGTTCCAAAAACATTAGAAATAATAAGTTTCTATTTTGTTATCTACAAAGTTATTTTTCAAGTTTTGATGCACTTATCCTTGTTGAGCAGCATGAATTTCTCGTAAGAAAAGTTTTGACGCAATTGACTGGGAAGCAAAAAATTGTCCGGGCTATAATTTAGTAGAATGCAAATGACCAGGATGTAGTTATCCAGGATGCAAATGTCCTTCTATCGGTCATGATATTTAACACTTGTGGTTGTTAGACCACCAACATTCCTACCTACATTATTGAGACCAGGCAGCCAGAAAATTTAAAATAAAAACAATTTCCTTTTTTGAAATTGTAACTACAATATTTTGAGGCTTTGTGCTATTCTATCGCCCTATAGGCTCATTCGATAACTAGTATGACAATTCTCACTATGCCCTAACTAAGCAATACATTTGACTTCTGAAAACAGTCAATGAACAAAACTTATTTATTCACTGATTTGATGCTTCTCATTCTTTATGACTATACTATCTATTGTTCTACCCATTTCCCTGAGGCTCTTTACGAGATGAGAAACTGGATCATATAGTTACTTGAAGAAACATATAGACAATGTTTGCTACCTCTCCTCTATTGCCCGCACCCAGCTCGCTTATAACACGGTTGGCTTTCTTTGACCCCAATACCCGCATTATAATAGGTGATGCCTGTATTCCCAAGATGTATTATTTCAGAGAATTCAGATTGTAATTGTGCTAAATGACTTTCTTTCTTTCTTCAGATTGGTGACAAGGGTGGCCAAATGTCTGCTCAGATGCAATTGGCTGACTTACGTAGCATGCTTGGTATTGTAGACAACAATAAATCCTCTTCTAAAGAACTCAAGTGAGTTGCATTTCTTGCTTAAATGCAAGTCAATTCATTTAAAAAAACACTTTTTAAAAAAAATACTGAGTATCGGCAACAAAAGTAAATATTTTAAGTTTTCAAAGTTTGGAACATTCAATGAGAAAAAGTTGCTTATAATATTGTTACTTCCTTAACTCTTATATTCATATGAAGGGGAATACCTTTGATTGAAATGACCTCTTTTGACCATAATACCATTTTTTAAAAATCATAATTCTATTCATAAAAGAGTTCTATTATTTATTCCTCTATTCACAGAAAAGTTCCACTGTTTTTAAGTAATTCCTCTTAGTTTTTGTCATGTGTTCATGGTAGAAATGGAAAACTAAATTGGATTTATCAACAATAAAAGTAAAGTCATGAAAAAACTAAAGTTAATGATTTATTAATCCTACATTCATATATATGTATATACACACCAGCATGTGCACACCCTACTATACACAACAAATATAAGGCAAAGTTTAATCTTTTTTCAGTTTTTTTATCAAAGACTCTTGAAAATTTTTGGGGAGAAAAGTTAACGTTTTATCCTTTCATACTAGATTTTTTTCATTAAAGAAGGAATCTTAGAATTCTAATAAAATGAATGAAAAATATATGAACCATAAAATGAAATTTACGATCATAATTTATTTATTTACCTGATAATAATTCACCTGTTAACTCATAATTCATAAAAAAATTGATTATCATATTGGTATGGTTCATTATGGCCTGTAAATAAATAATGAAATAAAAACATGCCTGACTACTGCAGGGTCAAATTCCACTCCAACTTCTTCTCTGATTGAAGATGATTCCTGCAACTTTTGTATTGTATATACAACAAAAAAAAATTATGAAAAATATCCATTTTTCAGAATAAATTTATTCATCTATTAAAATGAAATAACCCGCTGTGTATATAAAATTTAGATTTTGTTGATATAAAAGATATTACTTGGTTGTGATTTCAAATCACGGAAGGGAAAAGTTAATTTCTATTACCTTAAATTTATTGAGGATAGTTTTTGTTTTACAAAAATATGATCTTGCTTATTTGTCTTTAAATGTATAATTAATAGTATGCCTTTTTCAATCTGTTTCTTTGTTTGGAACTGATATTACACTTTGATCCTTGGGAAAGAGTTGGGGAGTGACTCTTTGATCCTAAGCAGAGAACATATACTTTGATCCTTGGCAAAAGTGTTGATCCGTACATGAATAATTTTTCAGTTTTGATGGGTACTATTCTAGTTATCTAATAACAAGTCGTAATAATGAGAACAAAGATTGCTAACAGTCATCTGGGTTAGGATTTGTTTTTTTAAACTTTGCTGTTTTCCGAGAAAGAAGTTTCTTTTCTTTTAATTTTAAAAGCTTTCAATCTATCAGACCAGAACTTTCTGAACAATGTGTCACAACATTTGAGTATGTCGCCAATAAACGATAGATATGTCGCAAAACTAAGTATGATTTTGCGTATATTTGAAAAAAAGCTTTCCCTGAACCAGTTGAACTGCTGGGATGGCATTGTATAGTTGGCTTTGCTTTCAAAAACTTGGCTAATTTGTTGCCAAACTTGTAAAGAGTGTGCTGTCAATACAACAAGTTACAGAAGCTCTGCAGTAGACTCTACATCTGGAAATTTGTTGATTCTAAGTAAAAACTTTTTATAGGTTTTATGAGCGAGTTTCTATTTAAAATGTGACTAATCATAAAAGTGAGAACTTATTTTCCACTATCTTTACAGACAGATAGCTTACATGAATTATTGTCTCCTTGTTCCGGTAACTGTCTTTAATACCATCAACCCTAACTCAACCCCAATTTTGACCCTAAAAAATTTAAAGTTATCAAAAGAATCAAAATTTTAAAAGTTTTTTCTATTTTTACACCACATTGGAAACTAAAAGGAAGATAATTTGTAACCTGGATCTTTATCACTATGAAAATGGTGGAAAGTAAGCTGCCACTTTATCATTATAGTTACATTGTAAATAGAACCAGCCTTATAAAACCTGAAAACTGACAAATATCCAGATGATTGTAAAGTCATATAGAAGAACCAGTTATTGAATTTAAAAAGGATTTTCCAACAAAAGATCTGTAAGGGTCAAAAAACAAATCTTAATCCTCAACTGGACATAGTAAATATGTCTTATTCTAAAGATTAGGATGCATTATTCAAACATAGAATAAAATCCAAACTCATTGGCCATGCATATTGTTTGAATTTCAGCAAAAAACCTGAAAGAAATGGTTTATCTGATGCTGATTCAGATGGAGACAAGGATGAAGGTAAGTTCTTCTTCCATTGTTGGATTATTTCTCTCTCCCTTATTATTAAGTGCAAAAGACGTCAGAAGTACTATGAGAATTACAAAACATGTTGACGGACCTAAATAGAGAAAGTAATAGAATAGGCGTTAAGATGAACTGAACGAAGACAAAAATAATGTTCAACAATCAAGTCCCCAAAAAGACCATAAGATAGTTGGCAGGGCACTAGAAGAGGTTGGTGAATACATTTACCTACAAGTTAGAGAAAGGCCATGAAACCAAAATAAAATGACACTTATTGATCAGCTGGAAATCATTTGGTATGAATGGAGACATATTGAAGAGCATCTTACCAATGTGCTCAAAGTATAAAGTATGCAATGAACACATAATACCAGCTAAGAGCTGCCAAAGGGACGTTTTGGTTAGCATCTAGTTGCCTTAAGAAGGCTGCACTCTCTGGTTTGGAATAATTCTTTAGACTAGTTGCAAACTCAGTCTGTCTTGCTATTTGCCCATCGTTTGGGGGGGGGGATTTATGCTTCTCCCAGGAGCATTAGTACTTGTTAGCAGGACACCCAAACCAAAGAATTTTTTTTTTTTTTTTACACTTTTATTGAAGGTAACAGGTTTTGTTTCTGCTACTGAAATATAACTGATAGGAAGAAGTGTTTGTATGAATCTGACAGTTTTCTGGAAAACCAACAGTCTGGTGATATTGTGAGGGATTGCTGTGGTGTTCTGAGTTGGAAGTCATGTTGTTTAAACCTCAGAACTTAGCTTAATCATCAGAACCATGATCATCATCTGAAAAAGACTTTGTTGTATGAACATGTTTGTGTGTGTGTGCGTTTGTGTATGTAAGAGGAGTTATCCCCCCACCCAAATAAAAATGGACTCATATGGTACACAAACTGGACCTTGCACCAATAGATGTCACAAGTTGACACTATTCTGGGCCACGCAGCCATAATGTGGTCTTTGGTTGACTGATTTGTGTCTTGTGTCTTTTTATTTCTATTGTTTGCAAACATGTTTATCATTTTCGCAATACCTGATTGAAAAAGAACAGTGTGTGTGGATTAGGTTTTGTTCTCTTCTGGGGAACATTGCAGCTGAAACTTCAAAAACCTTTGAAAGTAGAAGCTTTAGGTAAAACACAAATGTATGAGTGATATTCACATTTCAAACAAGTTGAAATGTTACTTGAAAAAAAGCCAAGTTGACAAAGGTCTTGAAAAGATCATCTGACTATTAATGAGATACTGAGGTGACTGATGTGTCAAGGAGTCCGTGTCAGCAAATGTTATCTACTGATTGAAGTTACCTCTTTTTGATCAAATCATTTTTATCTTTTATAATTCTACTCTCAAAAGATTTCCATTACATTTCATCTATTCGCTGACTAGCTTCATTGCCATTTTGGACTGGTATCAAGCGGTCCATGAATTTAAGAGTTGAATATCATTGTTTCTATGAAATTGAGAAAGTTTTCCAAAGAACTAATTCAAACCATTCTAGTGAATCATATTTGAATAGACATTAAAAAAATTCCTCCAAAGCCAAGTTGTTGTTAAATGAGTCTATTTAGTTATATAACCAGAATTAGATTTATAACAATACACTTCATTAGTCACATGGCTGTTTGATTTCTTTCTTCATAAATTTTTTCTGATTCTATGAAAAATCAACAAGTTTCTTTTGTCAAAAGTAAATGGAGAATATTTTGGAAAGAAGAAGTGTTGTGAATGTAGAGATGTTTTCATTTTTCTTTTCTGAAGATGTTACTGTGAAAAAAAAAGTTTCTTTCTTTGTGCTCCCTTACATCTTTGTTCCTCCGTCCTCTTCTTCGTCTGTTTCTCCTTCTTCTGTTTCTCCTTCTTCTTCCTCTGTTTCTCCTTCTTCTTCGTCTGTTTCTCCTTCTTCTTCGTCTGTTTTTCCTTCTTCTGTTTCTCCTTCTTCTTCGTCTGTTTCTCCTTCTTCTGTTTCTCCTTCTTCTTCCTCCGTTTCTCCTTCTTCTTCCTCCGTTTCTCCTTCTTCTTCCTCCGTTTCTCCTTGTTCTTCGTCTGTTTCTCCTTCTTCTTCCTCCGTTTCTCCTTCTTCTTCCTCCGTTTCTCCTTCTTCTTCCTCCGTTTCTCCTTCTTCTTCCTCTGTTTCTCCTTCTCCTTCCTCTGTTTCTCACTGAAACTTGTACACATGAGTCCAAGGGAAGCTTTTCAAGGCAAATTTCTTACTTTTTTAATATTTTTTCTTTTCTTTTTTTTTTCTCCTCCCTCTTTTAATTTCCTTTCCTTTCTTTTCTCTTTTCTTTTCTCTCTTTTCTCTTCTCTCTTTTCTCTCTTCTTTTTGTACCTGAAAGATAGAAAATTTAGTTTTGCTTTCCATTTTGCATCCATAGAAGGGAAGTGAACCAAAAAAGGCTGAAATTTTATCTGCTTTCAATAATAGAAGTAATCAAGGTTTGTTTTTTGTTCTTTTGCACGTACATTGCACAAGTCCCTCAGCTGGAGCGAAGAGGGGCACAAGAAAGCAAATGGTATCTTATAGAGTTTTCATGAAATTGAATAAGGTGTGCGTATGGGGGGGGGGGTTACACTTACATTCATTCACTTCTTGGACAGAAGGGATTTAACTTGGTCACTTCTTTTTTGTGAAATTTGATTTGTTTCCCTTTGCTTTCGTCTTATTGAAGATAGTAAATTTGATCCTAAATTGACTTTAGGTGACATCTGAGGTCAGTGTGAATAAAGATTGGTATATTGGATATGTCAGAAATACTTTATAAAAATCATGTTTTTCTCATTTGATGCAGGACCCAAACCTTCCAGAACTCGACGTTTCAGCATGGAGAATATGGAACTGATGAAGCTAACCCCTGACAGTAAGGCTACTGCAAAGGTAAGAATCTAAAAGGTTTCAGTGGTTAAACCCTCTTCAGACTAAGCAATTAAGGTAATTCATGCCTAAATTTATGAAAAAGAATTTTAAAAAAACAAAACAATTAGATTTCTATTTAATGGTTAAAGAAAACTATTTGTTTATTAAATCAAAAATGTTTCAAATTTTGGAAGAACCAAAATCGTCATGAGATGAACATTCTAAATTGGCAGATCACTTTGCCTCCACCTCTTCCCTGTTCATGTTATGCAAATCTCTGGTTGGTTTCCATTCTATGATGATGATGATGATGATGTCCTTGTCTGCTAAAAACCAGGAATGCCTCATTTAGATCTACATTGTCATCCTAGTGGATTTCCAAAAGAGATCAACAGAACATTCGTATCCCTGCAATCATTGAAAGTTCATTGCTGGACTTGGACCTTCCCCAAGATTTGCCAAACTTCTTGATTGTGAGCATCGTGGGCATTTTATTTTTTGTCTGCCACAATTTTGCATATGATCTCTGGGGATCCATGTTGCGAGTTGTGGTGTCCAGTGATTGTCTGACATTCTTACGATATGACCTGTCCATTTCCCTTCGGGTTTTCTTATGATTTCTATGATATTTCTGACCCCTGTTTTTTCTCTAATATTCTGTGCTGTCTTGTGATCTCCTAGAATGCATGCTTGTATTGGATTAGGCATGTCATAACCATTTCTGATTCAATATTCCTCTATATCATGTCAATATCTGAGTTGCTTCATTTCCATTATGTGACCACTTTGCTTTTCCAGAAATGGCCCCTTTTGATAAGAAGTTACTCTTTATATCAATGCTTGGTTGGCTTATTAGTAGAACCAGGGACACCTGAAGCGTACACAGCTGAGACTTTGTGAAAGAATGAGCATATAGATGAGGAAAATAGTCTGACCATATACACAAGATTAATACACTTCATCTTACAAAATTTAGACGAGAATTATGTTAATTGGGATTTTTTTTGTTTGTTTTTTTTTTTCATTTCCATTCATAATTTTGAGTCAGTTTTATTGAAACATTTTCTTTGAATTATTTTCTTATTTTTAGACTTCACCAGTGGAGAACAATGAAGGTAACCACCACCCACCCACTCCCACTGGTGCCAAACCAAAAACCGCCAAATTCCAGAGGGCAGCAACAGTTGCCACAGAATCAGTCCGTGATGGGAATCAATTCTTGGAACCCCGCCCTGTTGCACGGCCTAAATCAGCGGAGTTGATCAATGCAATGTCACAAGAAAAGGTAAATGAAATTCTGTCTTGGACTATTCTCCATTAATGCTTTCCAAGGTATATTGTCTTATATGAAATTAGGAGACTAGCAATGGATATAAGAAAAAAAGGGTGTCTGTTCACTCTGCAGTTAAATAATGCATATATATATATATATATATATATATATATATATATATATATATATATATATATATATATATATATATATATATATATAAAAGCTGAACAACATATCTATACCAGATTGAATATTTAAGGAATGAAAAATGGACTGAAGCTTTCAGACTTGTGAGGAAAATTTCCCTTCACTTTTGACCCCTTATAGGAGAAGAAATTCCCCTTCACTTTGATTCCTGAAGGGGCGGAAGAAAAATCTCATCACTTTTGAACCACTAAAGATAAATTTTATGGAAAGTTAGACTTCAGTTTAGCATTACGGGTACATTGTTAGAGACCCCCCCCCCATCCAACCTTAGAAAAAAAAGTTTGTTTTTCACTTAAAACCCTCTCCCAATCCATTGAACATGCATGCACAATATGCCAGGGTTATGCTCCTGTTTAGGTGTTTTTTATTCCATGTTACATGACAGACAATTTAAAAGATAAATTCTCATCAAAAGGGTCTTCATATTGAAAGTATATATAAGCATAGCCCCATAGCTGGCCAACCAACCAGCCAAGTGGCCTATTGATTCTTCTCTCATTGAGCTTCCATGTGTGTGTTTGTGTGTGTGTGTGTGTGTCTACGAGAACTTCTCATTTTCAGGGGTTGCAACCTTTGCACATCTCTAGGCACCATGTGAAAAGTTGTTTTTTTTTTCCCCCAATAGTGCTATTTGGGATCTTTTCTGTCATTTCGGACCTTTTTGAGATAATTTTAGATAAATTTTCGGGATAACTAGTTCTGATGCATGAGCAGGCTACAGTCATTCTTCTTTTTTTTTTAATCTTTTGTGCAAATCCCAAATGTCATACAACCTTTTTTTTCAAAATCTGAATTTCCCTTTCCACTTAGGTCTCTGAAGGTGGGCCAGATGACGATGGATTTTTTGACTTGTTATCTCGAACTCAAGGACGACGTATCGATGATCAGCGCTGTTCATTCAGAATCACCAAGAGCAAAAGTGCTTCAGCCGAGTCGGACACTCCTTGTCATGTACCCCCTATGCCAGAGGTGCCAGTCCGCAAGGGTTGTAAGTCTGATATCTTTATGTATCAGTTTATTCAAATATTTTATATCAGTTTATTTCCCGAAATATTTCAGTTTTTTCCTGACGTATTTCAGTCTATTTCCTGATGAATTTCAATTCATTTCATAACAGTTTATATGAATTGTTCAAGAGTCCAGTATATATTGTAGGCATGTGGGCTATTGGATCTGCATTGTCCAGATACAAAGTAACCTCTAAAAATGTTCTGTTGCCTATAAATTATATTATCTTCAAAAGAACTATTATCTTGTCTGCAGATAAATAAATTCAAGCCCAAATCAACAGCTCCTTTACTCATAGTTTACACAGCATAGTACCATAATAGTATTGCTACATACAATTCATGAAAGAACACTTTAGTAGAACTTCCTTTATACTTTGCTGCTTGTATTAATGATATAAAAGAGGCTTCATATTGGTGCTGGCATCCATCTGTGAATCAATTATTCCCCACACTTGAGCATGATGACAGTGGAGGTTAAGCTAGGACCCCAGTGTGTCATCTTGTCCTGTTGCTGTGCAAACAATCCAAGCGAAAGTACTACAGCAAGGATATTTGGGGTGAACGAGAAGCAACACAAATGTACTTTCAAGCAACACTTAAACCATATACTCAATAAACTGCCATTATTTTTGATTAAACTAATTTCTCATTTATATCCACCATCTTGAGATATTGCAGTCAACAGACTATCATGAAATGGCACAGACGACATGCATATTGTACTTGTCTGGTCGGCTGCCTGAATTCAGTAGTTATCCAATCTTTGTTCATCATAGGTACATTAGTTTCACTGAGAATTTATCATTTTACTCTTTATTTGAATCTAATTCTGTTTCAGTTGGATGTCCTTGTGACATTCCCGCAGGAATTATGGCCACCAATTGCTAGAATTGCTGTGTAGCACTTGTTTACTACCGTGTGGGAAAGGTCCAAGGAGTTAGTCAGTGTTCTCACTCATCATTTTAGTGGTAATTCCCAGTAGACACCTAATTCCAATTTCCCTTTTTATGTTGTACTCTGTTTCGGCCACTCTGGTGTCTTTTTAGCATCTTTTGGACTTTTCTATGTACAGATGTGCTGACCTTGAAAAACTTCCCAATCCTATTAGCGGTGAGGAAATCAAATTCCTGGCTAACACCCTGAAATTACATTTTAGACTAGCCATAAAAGTTGACACCTAGTTTTCGTAGTATTTTTAGATTTACGAAGCCGACTTGTATTGTCCTTCTCATTAGATCTTCTTTTTTGATTTTTTCATCTTTTAAAATAATGCATCAATCTAATTTTCCTCATTTATCTTGAAAAGGATGTAAATACAACATTGAAATATATACATTGCATTTTTTTCAGCTACTTCTCCGGGTGATGAGTTCCTTGATATGATTGCTGGCTTGCAAAGCTCTCGTATGAATGACCAACGTGCTAGCCTCCCACAATTCCCCGGACTCAATTCCCGAGCTGGAATCAGACCTTATCTGGAGAAGAAGAAAGACGAAGCAGTTCCTGATGATAAATTCTTTGACATGTTAATGAGATGTCAGGTAATAACCGGATTCTATCAGGCATTGAGTTATCCATTCATTATACAATATAAATTGAATCTCTTACTCACCTGGTTCAGCACCTTTATACTTAGGGGTGAGGTCACATGATGAAATGATGGTAAATGAAGCTGACCTTTAAATTCCAATCTATCCATTAAGTGGCATTGCTAAATTTCTGCTTACTTTTTGCTATGGATGCATAAAAATCTTCTTTTTTTTTTTTTTTCTGAAGCAATATGATGTTTTCGTTTCATTTGAGAGAAAATCTACTTGAATGGACTCACTAGCAATTATTTCCACTGTGAAATTATTAGTTCCCTGCCCCCATAGAAAATGGGCATTTTCTCCCCCTTGGATCTGACTGTCTCACTAAGGGTGAAACCTTAGAGTGAATAAAGCATGATGGTTGTGTATAATCTCTCTATGTAACCCTAACCTGATGTGCCTTTATGAAAAGATGGTATTATTCTTTGCTGGTAAAAGGATTGCCACTAAAATACACTCTGAATATATCCTATGACCACCACCACCACCACGCTCCCTGGAAAAGAGGCAGTTGATGCTCCTGCTGTTGAGTGACTTCATTCATCTGAGAAATTCAGAGATCATCAACTAATATAATAAGAAATGACATCATAACATCATTTCCAATCCTTGCTGATTATCTAACAGTTGTAAAATAAAAACCTGATAGTTGCAGTAAAAGACAACAGAAATAAGATGAAAGAGTTATTCATCAAAATTTATATCAATATCATTATTTTTTATATCATTAATGATGATTGAATTTTTATTCAATCTCTAAAGAATGCAATAATTTCCTGAACAATTTATGCCCAAGACGATTGATAATGGAAAAAGTTTGTCATTTAATGTCGACTGATTACCTAAAACAATAATTCCAAATGAATTTTTCTTTCAATCATTGATTGATTCTTTCTTGTGTGTGTGTTTTTCAGGGCAGCAGGCTAGAAGATCAGCGTAGCTCTTTACCAACAGACATTGGTCGCACAGCGCCAACCGTGCCTGATGAAGATTTCTTCAGCCTCATCCAGAAAGTTCAGTCAAGTCGATTAGAAGAACAACGAACCACAATGCCTCCCGTCAAGGCACCTAGTACAACTGGAGGAGGGAAGAAAAAGAAGAAATGAACAAAATGAAATGACAGGCTTATATCAATTAGGGATGATTCTAGATTGGAGATGACGACGACGACGATAAAGAAAAGATAACTAGCAACAACAAACCAACAAAAAATGAATTTGCTCGCTGTTCCCCTCTTTATCTCGGCTTCTTTCCTCAATCCCATTCCTATTATCTACCCATCTGATATGAAATTTTGCACGCACATACTTGGATATATGTATGCATATCAGAAATGATACTAATTCAATACATACATATATTTTTGTGTATCAATGTGTATATATATATATATATGTATACATACGACCAGTCTATCGAAGTGGATTATATTTCATTCGATAGTATTAGAGTAAAGAGACAATTCAGAGGACCATATGCACAAATGAGATTTCTTTATTTAATCCGATGCTTCGTTAGTTCTTAATTAACTTCTTCAGAAAAGATATGGTGATACAAAAATATTCGAGAACTAACGAAATGTCAAATTAAATGAAAACAAATCTCTTTTTCACACTATATGGCCCTTTGAATTGTTTCTTCACGATATATATTATTAAGTACAGTGGATTCTGCTCAAGCAGAACACTTTGGAACCACAAATATTGGTCTCTATAAGTCATTCATTCTTTTAAACAGATTTGCATTTCTTTGTGATTATTACATACGTTTGATTCTGTTCTTGCACTATTGGTTCGACTAAGTGGCTCGGTCTCTTAACAGATGTTCCATTTAACCAGAATCCACTGTGTCTGTGTGTGTATATATATATATATATGTATATATATATATATATGTATATATATATATATGTATATATATATATATATATAATTTATTTATTTATTTATGGAAAGTATTACTCTGATATAATCTTGTTATAAAACAGATTTTACAAAATGAGGCTACACAAATGGATCTTTAGATTACAAAATGTCATTGATCCTGTCTTTGTTTTGGCTCCTGCGTACAATCTAGAAAAATCAGGGCAACATTTTTCTTCATTTTCTCAAACTGTCCAATATGTATGTTCATATATATATATATATATATATATATGTGTGTGTATGTATAATGTATAAAATTTTATTCTTTTAGCAAAGTATCTGAGAGAATGAGACCAATTGATAATGTGTTTCTCTTTATTCCACCCATCTGAGCAAAAATCTCTCTAGACTTACTTACGTGTGCATTTTCCACGGGTCTTTCCCTCCCTAAACAAAATTAGATTCGTCTGGCTGTACGCACTTTTTTTTAACCATTATTTTCTCCTAGAAACATTGTGCTCCAACCATGCTGACATAGAACAGTTTCCATCTTAAATAGTATCCGCCCATAGAAAATTAACGCATACATATATAAGCATGTTGATGTCTCCGTGTGTGCATTCGGTAATACTTTAAATAGTGCGCGTTTCCATGCAGTGCAGATAAGGAATGAATTAATGTAACCAAATATAGACGGAAAGAAACAATGAATCATGAAAAGATCTTGAACTGTGCGGTTTCAAACAGTATGGAAAATTTTAGAGCAAATTAACCACATGAGTCAAATTATACATGCATACATACGTATATATATAATATCATATGTTATTAGTGAAAGCTACAGGTGAGAGGATTTTGAAATCCATCAGTAAAAATTTAATCCTTCATCAGCTACTCAGATTTTTTAGTTACCTATCAACCCATATATGTGCATTAATTTTGTTCATATAATATTCATAATGTATGGATGTATATATATATATATATATATATATATATATATATATATAAGTTAATCAGCTCCAGAATGTGTCTTGCTTCTTACTACTAAATTCTCACAAGGAAATGGCTTTGTGCTGTACTAAGCTAAGCTTTGTAAATATCATTGCTTACGTACATACATACCTACACACATGCAAATACATGTACACTTACTCACTCAAACATGTATATAAGATATATGAATACACACACACACACACACATACATACGCACACACACACACGTGTGTGTGTGTGTGTAGATAGTTAAACATTTATAATTAGTTTCCACACAGCCATTGTAATCAATGAACGACTATCTATTTATGCTCTATTTCAAAATATTGAGCACTATCACCATCGATAAAGCAACCCCTAAAAATAAATAAGGTGTGTGTGTGTGTGTGTGTGTGTGTGTAAAATATGAAAAAGTATCTATAATGTGAGATGAGATTAATCTGAATGTCTCTTAAACATGTGAAGCTGCTGTCTTCATCAATTTCATTGTGTCCCATTCGCATCCCATGTATTTTCTACATCGTCTGTCGATGAGTTACTGATAGACTCAGGTCTCTAAAGGCTTTGGGGAGGAAACAACAATCAACATCCCTAAATCCACTTTGTTTTGTTAGCCTCACCTGTTTACCCAGATTCTAACCCATTTCATGTCTCTTTGATAGTCGTTGTTCATTCCAATCCTTCATTTTTATATATATATATATATATATATATATATATATATGTGTGTGTATGTGCGTGTGTGTATATATGTATGCGTGTGTGTATGTGCATGTGTGTATATATATATATATGTATATACATGTATGCGTGTGTGTGTGTATATACGTGTGTGTATTTTTGTGTGCATGTGCATATATATATGTATGTGTGTGTGTGTATATACATATATGTATGTGTGTATATACATATATGTATGTGTGTATATACATATATGTATGTGTGTATATACATATATGTATGTGTGTATATACATATGTATGTGTGTATATACATATATGTATGTGTGTATATACATATATGTATGTGTGTATATACATATGTATGTGTGTATATACATATGTATGTGTGTATATACATATGTATGTGTGTATATACATATGTATGTGTGTGTATATATGTACATGTGTGTGTGTATATATATATATGTATGTGTGTATATGTACATGTATGTGTGTGTACATGTATTCGTGTATATATATGTATGTGTGTGTACATGTATATGTGCGTATATATATGTATGTATGTATGTATATGTACGTGTATGTGTGTGTGTGTATATATATATATATATACGTGTATATGTATGTATGTATATATCTATACGTATGTGTATATATATATGCATGTGTATGTATATATGTATGTGTTTATATATATTTATGAGTGTGTATGCATATATATATATGTGTGTGTGTGTGTGTGTCTTCATTTGGGTGGTTAGTGTGTTCCATTGAATTTTCTTTGCCAATTTTTTTCCCTCCAAAAAGATTCTGGACCTTTTTTCAGGATATCCATAAAGAGATCCAGTAAAGCTGAAATATATTTTGGCATCTTGACCAACTCCCCCTCCCCTCCCCTCCCCCATTTTTCCCCTTTAAAAATTTGTATCCTTCAAATGTTAACTGCTGCCTGGCCCTGCTGTATAGATAGTCTCGAAATGATTATGTGAAGACACTTAGATTGGGTATAATTTCTTGCAAGGGGTAAAGGTCTTACAACTGCCTCTGGCATCCACGTCAGTTCTTTCGTAAGAAAACAAAAAAAAAGGATGTTTTTTTTTAATGATAGTAACAGTTCTGACGATAATCATGATTCTAATATGGTACTTATATCTAATAATATATGATACTTGTACATAATGTACGATACCCTGAGATTTATGAGCCCTACTTCCGAATTCTGATAGCTGACCGTTACATGCAAGTATCTCCGTGCCATTTCCTCAAAGCTGTGTATCCCCAATCTTGCTGAGGCGAATGCTCCTTGTCCCCTCCTTACTCAGTATACAGAAGCTAATAATTTTTTTGAAATCCTTGATGACAAATCCAGTTTAGAGAAAGCCAACAATCTATTTGCTCTACCTGACCATTTAAATGAAATAAAATATTTTTCCTTGTTACATCTTGACAAACCCTTTTATTGTGTTTTTTGTGTTTGTATCCGTTGTTTCTTTGTTCACAGCCATTTCTCAACCCTCTGTTGTCTCTTGGAAAAACTTGCAATGAATTTATTTTAAATGTGAAATGATTTTTGTGCCAAAGTATTCAATGATGTTTTACTGTGATTCGAGGATTTATAAATAGCGACACTTATGGCTTGATTCTTCACAAGCTTTAAAACAGGCAACTTGATTGTTATACTCTCTCAGGTAACATAACTGTTATCCCAGAGTAGACAGTCTTAATCATTGTGATAAAATCAGCAAAACCAATTGTGCCGACTCTGAATAAATCTTCGAATTACAAAACAAGTTGTTTTGTGTTGGGTATCCCCAGTAAGCCTAGGTTGAAATGTGTGATTGACAGGAAATAAAGAGAGATTTTCAAGTCAGAAGATTCCATTCCCTGAGAATGTCACATTTCAATCTGGTTTGTATCATGTTGTGATTCACACTATGGCAATCTGGACAAGTTTTTCTGCATGAAAATTGTGGAGCTTCTGAAGTTGTCTTATTAAGAACAATTGTTGTGAGATGGAAATTTCAATCTATCTAAAGTATTTTTCAATGGATGAGGCTAATATTCTTTGGTAATTCTATCCTTGTAATAACAAAGTGAAAACTCTCTTTCATATTTGATAATAAGGTAATTATTTCTCTTGTCAAATAATCATGAAAGAAACCCTTGAATAGAAAAGTTGAAGTCGTCCACCAGATGATCTATGTTTGGGAAGCATCTGTGTTTCCAGATTTGGCCAGAAGGAGGACCCAACACAGGCATTAGAATAGTGTCAAATTGGGGAATTGAGCAAGTCTTTAAGCAGGTTTAATACAAGCTGGTATTGAACCTTTGTCTTTAGTCACTCTCTCAAATTCAATTCTATTCCAATGCTTGTGTTGAGTAAGTCTCTGAAATAAAGCTTGGATTATCTTCCCTTCTAGTCAAATCAAGTAAGCCTGCACAAGATAATGAATCCTTGTGACACTAGATTGGTCAAATGCTACTTATTCTGTACATATATAATTATTATCTCACTCCGATCTGTGTTCATTGGAGCTTTATTAATTACTAGCAGAGATACACTGCCCAGGGAAGAAATAACTTCAGGAAAAATATGTTTTTCAATATATGTCTTCTTATACAATATGATAGATTGAAAAAGAATTATTTACGCATGAAAAAGTAGCTGTAATTGTCAAGAATGACAGCTGCTGGTCTTTTTCAGTTGGTAGAACTTCTGTTTTCAAATATTTTTAAGACAGGGTCTGCTGCTTGCTATATGCAGCCAAATTCAGGTACCTCCCCTAACAAGGGTTCCCCAGAATCAAATTGAGAAAGGCTGATCTGCTCACAAGAAAATTTAGTAATAAATACTGGATAATTTCAAGTTCACCTCAAAACAGCTCTAATGTGAAGCATGCCTCAGTCTTGTGTTTTCTGAAACATTTTCAAACATCAGAAATGCAAAGCTTTCCATTCAGTTTGAAAAGAATTATGTTAATCTTTATTTAGATTTGAATCAGAAGTTATAGCTTTACATACTTTGCTTTTACTGATATAAAACTGTGCTTCTGTGTTCAAATCACAGTAAAGTCACTTGTCACAACATCATAAGTAAAAATTGGATACATATAAATGAATATCATGACCTCTTGTTTTTCCTGGAAAAGATCCATTATTTTTATCATTAATTTTTAGTTTTTGCTTTTATCTTAATTTTAATTGCTTTTTATCACAACTTCAATTCACGGTAAGAATCAAACACACCCTCTAGCCAGAGGCAGTCCAGTATACACCTGGTTACATCAAAATTAATGATGAAATATTTTTTTAATACTTCATTCAATTATTATAAAAAGTAGGAAATAAATTAGATATCAAAGATCTATTAATCATTATCCATCGTTATGAATAAAACAAAATTCCTTAATTTTGTGTCTATTCAAAAAATTCTGAAATTATTGTCTAAAGTAACTGCCATAAGAATAGTTTCAAGTATTTTGTTCTCCATAAAATAATTTATAAAATAAAAAAATTCCTGGGGGCATGTGAGGGAATTATTCCTAGAAGATAATCGCCAAGATGGACACATGCTCTCAAAAAGGATTCAACACCAATGACTGTTCTTGCTCTAAAGTTTTTTACATTTCTGATGTTTGGAATGTAAGATATTTACTTACCTGATTTTTCCTAACAATGCTTATATCACTCTTTTGTTATGTTCCTTGCTTGCTTCCATTCATTTTTAACCTTGTTTTCATGTCAGTAATTTCAATTATGGGTCTTTTTTGTTCATCTCCACCACACTAAATAATTATGGTTATTACAGTCCAATGTATTTTTGTTTGCTAAAAAGAAGTACGTGAAAATTTAAAAAACTTGAAAGCCTCCAGCAAGTAAAGATACAGCGAGCAGTAATAGTCATAATTATCTAGTGTGTTAGAGGCTAACAAAAAGATGTGTAAATTTCTCAAATCTGGCCGGGTTGTGATTGTGGCTTGGCTGGTAAAAATGTCAGTTCATCTAATGTGTAAACAGTACCAGACAGATTTAACAGCTTTTCTGTTAGTCTTAAAGTTAGCTTTTTTGTCTTGACAGACGGTCTCAGCAGCTTTTTACTCTCGAGTTGCTTTACCTGAGCACTTAGTTATGGAGGAAGTGTTCATGCCTGAGTTCTACTTCCTCCTTCTCAAACATGCTGAAGACTTCCAAAGGAAAGAGGTGCTCAATATGTTTGGAGATCAGCATGGCTGCAGGAGATGCCGAGTGACAATATGATGCAGCATTTTTCCAGCAATCACCTCCAGGTCCCTCTCAGTGGATTTTTGGTCAGGGCTTATTCCCTTTTTTTTTTTCTTTCCCTCAATTTGAAAGAACTCTCCATGTCCTTTTATTTCAAACGGTTGAATGACAAAGAGTCTCTCGCTCAACATTTTCTTTTTTTCTCTCTTTATTCCCAAAGTATTGTAGCTTGGAAAGGAAAAAATTAAGTTGCATTTCCTCTTTCTTGTTGACTAGATAAGTTGAGAATGAAACTATTGAAAGACATTTTATTGCCCATAGGCAACTTCCTTACTTTTTCCCTTTGTTGTAGATAATTGTATATCTTGTCATTATATCTTGTCAATATCAATATTCCTCCTGTACAGAGAATATGCTTGTAGTGGGAATTTTTTTTTTTCTTTCAGCATATAAGAGTATTTTGTTATAGCTTTGAGAAGGGTTATTAACTTTCAAAGATTATTTTGGATGATTGAACATTTTGTTGTTAACACAATGTTTTAGACGATCCATTCTATGATCTTCTCCAGGTGTAATATCTGGTAAACAAATTTTTTCAATGATAGCAACACTTCCAACATTGGATTCAAGTGTTTTCCTTTCCTTGTTAGGCCTGAATTTCCATACGTTGTCCCTATTGAGTAGCAAGAACCACATCAAGTTGAATTTCACACTTGTATGACTAGGCCAACATATTGATGTATGCTTTGAAAGAGTATTTTATTTCCAAAGAATATATAAGTTTACAGTACCCCAGTTTTTATATAGGATGTAAGTGTTCTAAGTGTCTGCTCCTAGATCAAGGTGAGAATCACATAGTGCGATTTACAGGGTGCCTGGGTGTCCATTCTCCAGACAGTGTCTCTTTGTTGCACTTGAAAGGGAGGAAAAATTCCTGATGTCTGCAATTAACATTGCAAAATTCTCATTCAGGAAGAAAAAAAAAGGTACAATATTTGACCTCACTAGTCTTATATTGGATAATCTGAATATGTATCCCACGGAGACACAGTCACCAAATTTGGCCTGAAGGGGAGATAATCTGGACATAGTAATAGCATTAAATTTGAAAATCAAGTGAGTCTGGAGGCAGATGTTCAGTACCAACCTCTTGAGGTGGGTCTGCCTCAACAGGCTGGTATTGAATCTCTGAATCCAGACTAGCTCAATTCTTGAATTTGACTATTCTAATGCCTGCAGCTCTGAAGGCTCATATGGACACCCCTAAGGCTTCAACCAACGAGGATAATATCAAACTGCCTAAATCAAATGAGTACAAATTTATGACTTATAATCCAAAGGCTTAAAACTACCACTAATTGAACCAAATTTACCCTATGGCCACTTAGGAACCTAACCACCAACCTGATGCAAATCCACACTCAACCCCAAGAAACTATAATTAATTCAATACCAATATAGTTTTGATATCCAAACTTGAATCAAGACAATCATCGTTATCATCAGCCTGTTTTCGTCAGTCGTTGGTCATACACCTTCACCAAGATTTACCTGACCACTCTATCATGTTTGTTTCAGAGCCAATACTTTCTAAATTTGTTTAGCATCTTACTTTCTGTCGGCAACAATTTGGCAAATCATCTCTGGGGAACCATGTTGTGAGTCATGATGTTCAGCAGTAGCATCATGTCCGGGCTATTGCTATTTGAGCTTTTGAAATGGTTTTCATGATATCTCAGACTGCTATCTTTTTCCTCATATTCTGTGCTGTCTTGTGATCTCTTCATGTCAGCCTAATTCTCCCATATGCATGTTGCATGTTTTGAGGGTCAATCTTTTGCTTCCATGTCTCTTCTCCATAGGTGACTATCGGGAAGTTGCATTGGTTGTATTCTCTCCTTTTTAGAACTAGTAAGATTTTGTTGTCCTTGAAAGCCGAGCTTGTCTATTTGAAAGTTGGACAACTTAGTGGGATTCTTCTATTGATTTTTTTCCTTTTGTGGATTTCATTGAGGTTCATTGTTCTAGGTAGATTTAGTGGTCTACTTTCTTCATTTTTTGATTTTGACCATTGTGCCCTTGTCCTCAATATGATAGTTGTACATGACATTTGTTTTTCTGAAGTTCATGTAGAGGCCAACTTTCTTGCTTGTCTAGTATCATTTGGAGATCATGAAGGTTCTTAGTGAAGAGGATGATGTTGTCAGCAGATCTGAGGTTACTGAGGTATTCGCCATCTATTCTGATTCCTTTGTGATCTCAGTTTAGATTTTGGAAGCTCATCTCAATGTAGGCTGTGAAGAGCTGGTATCCCCTTGTCTCGCTCCTCTTTTTGGTTGAAAGGACTCAAGAGACTTTAGGTAGCTTGATGAAGGAAGTGCTGTGTCAGTAGATATGTTACAAGGCTCTGACATATACGGAGTCTATGACTTGTGATAATGTATCAATAATTTGGGGGATTTCCACTGAGTTCGAAAGCCTTTCAGAAGTTGACAAATGTCACAGCGAGTGGCATTCTATATTATGCTGCTTTCTCTTATAGTTGATTTACTGAATGGACATGGTCAATGGTTGAGTAGCTTTTTCTGAAGCCAGCTTGTTCCCGTGGTTGATTTGCATTTAGCTTCCTGGTGATTTAGTTTGTAATCACTTCGATGAAGAGTTTGTAGATGCAGTTAAGTACTCTTATAGGCCTGTAGTTGTTGAGATCTTTCGGATTTCTTTTTTTATATAACATCATTATGATTGCAGTGTTCCTATCTTCTAGGACTTCACTTTGTTCAAGGCATAAATTTGAAAAAATGTTTAGTTTCCTAGTGATGATTTTTCTTACTTTTCGGGGTTGATAGGTGGTGATGTTATCTGGCCCAAGGGATTTTCCTTTCTTTGTTTGTTTGATGGCTTGCTTCGCTTTCTGCAGGGTAACTTCTGGGAAATTTTCGATTAGATTACTCTCAGCTTGCGTTTCCCGATCATTTTTTTTTGTTCTTTGTTTGGTGGAAGAGAGGAATTCCTGGGCTCGTTCGACTATTCAGTCCCTATCCATTGTCAGGTTTCCATTTGCTTTGAGCATACTAGTTATTTGCTTTCATCCTGTATTAAGAAATTTTCCAATGGTTTTGAAGCCCCTACTTTTTTCAAGAATGCTTTCAATGATTGCTCTTGTGTATCTTCTTTTGTCTCGTTTCTTTTGGATGGTTTTGTTCAACTCTTTTATTTTGTTCTCTTGTTCTTGGTTGCCTGAGGTTTTTGCTTTTTACCCTGAGGTTCTTTGATTCTTCTGAGTGTTTGTTGTTTATTGATTCCAACTTGAATGATTGAATGAATTCTTTTTGTACATTAAATGGTTGCACTTTGGTGCAGACCATTTTCTTGCATTTTATCTGGATACTAATTTGAATTTTGCATCTTATCATTCGGTGGTCACTTCTTACATTGATTTGATTTAGGGCCTGAATATCTTCGACAGTGTTGGTTGTTGGATGTCCGCCAGGATGTTGTCTATTTTGTTCTTGGTTTAATGATTGGCTCTTCTCCGAGTCCACTTTCAATTGGCTTTCTTCTGCAAGAAAGTGTTCATGATTTTGAACCCATTTGCTATTGCAAAATTGACAAGATCTTCACACCATCTTGCTCCATATTTTGTATCTGTATTTGTCGACACATTTTCCATCAAATTTTCACTACTACGAGTACTTAAGAGGTGGGTGATATTGGATTATCTATGGCTCTCCCCCATTCCCATCAAGTTTTAACTTAGAAAGAGTCTTGAGATTTCAGTTTGTATTCAAGTAGTTGAACAATTAGAGGAAAAGTAGCTTAACAGAAATCTTGCATTTGTAATACACGTTAGTTATATGTATCTAATCAATTTCATAAACATCGATCGGCCTGGAATTTGTAGCCACCATATGAACAATATCCATAATTCAACAGTAACTACTACAGATTTTAGTCCGATACAATCATAGTGATATACACTTCAAAATTGAAATTAGAAGTTTGAACTAAAACGATCATGATTGGGAGGTATACACCAATATAGAAAATAATTAAAATAAAAATTAGATTAAATTAAACACTAACATATTGAAAATCTGATGCTAATCCAAATCAGCTGACGAACTGAACACTTGAGTATGGAATATCTTACTCTATTGTAACATTACCTCCCCCCATGTAACTCACACAATGAAATACGCTTATAAAGCACTCCATATGATCTTTGCTACCACCATATTGACACAATACACCTACAAAAAAACAAACACAGAACACAAAATATCATACTGATAGCTTTTCAATGAACCCAAACCAGAAACAGATCAGTCCATTCTCCTCAAGAGATATGTTAGACATTGAAATACCGCATTAAGATTTTTTCCTATTTTTTGTTTTTTACTATATTTGCTCTAACAAAATCTATCTTTAAAATTCTGTTCGTCCTATAAAAAGTCATCGAGCACTCTTACTGATGATTCTGGAAAAAATAATCACTACCAAAATACTATATATATATATATATATATATATATATATATATATATATATTTTTTTTTTTCTTTTCCTAAAAAAAATCTAGAAATTCTTTTGACAGTAATAACTAGTATACTATATTAGAAATATATTTTGTTGATATTTTGAACTTTAAGTTTCAAGAGAAAAATTAGATATTAAGAACAATTGGAAAACTATTGATCAAAATTTACCTCTCTTTTGTCTTTTAGGTAATTTTTTCCATTTATTTTTTTATTCTATCAGACATAATAACAAACTTTGCTTCCTTCACAGAAGAGCTCTGATGTTAATTCGGAGTAGTATGAAGCAGTTTATGAATTTGAGATTTAATATATAATACTTATTTTGTTAGCTGATTACTGAAAGAACCTTCCCAGCCTCTGTGGCTGGGATAGATTATCCAATAATTCCAACCTGAATGGTCATAGTCTTATATTTGATATATAATGCCCCCATTGACTGTGAATAGTTAGTGAACACAGCAAGAATTTGTGTTTTTGAATTTTAAAAACTATCACAACTGGATTTATATCCGGTTGTAAGTATCCACTCTGCTGCTAGCGATGTTATTCCATTCACAACCAACAGACATTTTCAACTGGTGCGCATGTAATTCAATGTAAGGGAGATAAATCCTTATTATTGTAATGGTGCTGTGTTCAGTTCTATTTGTTATACTGTTACTCAAACCTTTTTACCATTCGCGATACCACCCCCCCTTTGATGAGACAAATACGATTGCTCTCCTCATTCACTGTTATAGAGGCAGCAGGTACTTAGACTGTTGAAAAACATCAAGCAGGTCTGTCTTGGTATCTGCAGTTTTTAAGTTAGCCTGGCTGACTTGGTATGTATGTATGAGACATACATGCCGCACCAATGGAGCTAAGGGGCTGAAAATTTCAACCTCACCCCACTGTAGGATTTTAGTGTAGGCTTCACTTTGCAGTGTAATTTTATGCTAAATCGTTCCTTTATTTGTGCCCAGCTGTCTTCACACTTGTTTTTTTTTTTTTAAATTCAGACTTTTTTTAGTAATCACAACTTGACAATAGGTTAGAGGAGTAATTTATTAATTGATCACCCTCAACATTGCATGCTGTGAAGAGATATTGGTCATGTGACAGTTTCTATTTAGTGACTAACCAGACATCAATTTTTTTTATTTGGGGATCCTCAGTTAGCTGACCAATAAGCCCCGAGCCATGTGCTTCTCTTTCTGGCCCCATTTTGCCAGTTCTTTTCATTGACCTTCAACATCGGTTGAACCCACCGCATCGATGGCTTCTTCCTTTTGTCTATTTCTTGGCTTTTGGCTCTGGCATACCAAACTGCTATTTATGATGACCACCACTCAATGTCAATGGCTAACATTCATATTACATGCCACTACCATCTTGGCTTTTACAGTTGACTCTCAAAAAGAATATCTTGGAATTTGGTAAGTCAGAGAAACAGCCATTAAATGTGAGGAACTATTAAAGGTCGTTTGGAAAATAATGACTGCTTTTATTTGATCTGATTTCAGTTATGTGGCTGTATAATCATATATACACTATATTCCTCCAGTCTAGAAGTATATATTGTATGATTGACCATTGTTTTATAGACATGTTTTTCCTTTTAAATATAATCAATTGCATGTTTAAGCCCCTTCCTCTCAGACTCAAGATGAAAATTAAAGAGTTTTGCATCTTTTCAATTCGGACGTTATTTTCTGACATTTTGCACAGATTAATCTTTAACAATCTACATTCCTACTTTCCAAATTTCTGTACAAGTTCTGTTCCATTCTCACACTTGTAAGCAAGAAAGGAAGTTTCTGACACATTCTATAAAAAGTCTTAGATTTATTTACATTGGTTTAGATTTCTGATAAAAATCTTATCCACAATCAGCAACAGAATTGATGTTGAATTTTGAATATGAATATCCTTGGTATTCACGAAATGTTTAAAGAATATTCTTGAATCCATTAAACTCCTGATTGTTTATATCTCGTTCTTTTAAAAGATCATGTACAAAACTTTAGAAACCTTTCGAATAGACTTTTTCTTGACAGCTCTTAACTTCAGTAGCTGATTGACTGAATTGTGTTTCAGGACCAATCTTGGATCCATAATTTTCAAAGTCCCACCAAACTCCCTTAGAAGTACCCCCACCTCAAATTTTCTTCTGGATTTTTTTCGGTGTTGGGGATCCCATGATTCTCGCTCATTGTCAGAATTGAAACTAGACAGGTCTGCTGCACTTGTGAACAGAATTCCGAAACTTTCATTCAATTTCAGTTTTTAAAAAAAAAAGATGATTTCCAGTATAAAAAAAATGTTTTCTTCAATCTTCAGATATTTTTTCAGGAGACGTTAATGATGTTTTTAATATTTCATGCACGTTATAACGGCAAATTATACGCAAACTCTATAAAGAATGATACATTACACAATACTCTCTCTCTCACATACATAAATTTAAACAGATATGCACGCACAAAGACAAATATATTTTTTTAATCGATTTCAACCCCCCCCCCCTTCCCAAAAAGGAAGTATCTTGATGAGGGAAAATCTTATAAAAGGGAAGTAACTCCTAATCGGGTTTTTAAATATATTTTTAAAACAAAATCTATAAGGGGATTTGAATTCATATTTGAATCAATAGTCAAAAACATCCGTTTTATTGACAAATAAATGAATTCCATTGTATATACACTTCATGAGTTCTCTATTCCCCTAACCTGATAGTTATTAAGGAAGTTATAAATGACCCCCTTATAAAAGAATGATTTCTGTGTCTTTGTCACACTATAATATATAGGCTGACAGATCGACTCTAATAAGCTGACTGCCTATAGCATGTATTGAAAGTAAAAAGAACCTTTCTATTCATAAAAAGATTTTCTGATCGTTCCAAAACCTTTCTTGACAATTGGATCCTGTCAAGGTTCACAATACAGGTCACAGCTCTGTGTTATATATTCCAAAAAGTTTACCTTCCCAAAACTTAATGGTTAGTTGAGAAATATACAAACCTAAATTCATATTGATTTTTATCTTGTATATATATATATATAATGTTATTCTATTTTTGGGTTACGCATCAAGTCACTGCCCATCTCTGAGAATAAATTCATTATGTAATAACTGCACAAAACTGATCAGTCACTTGATTTTAATACCATGATTATCTCAGTTTACCTTTCAGATCCAAACCCTGTCTCCCGTCTTTAAAGATCAGTTATCTATTATTCCATAGATATATTATGAGATGCATTGGTCACATAACATCAGTAGCAACCATTAGCTCCTCTCTCTTTCTATCCTCTTATCAAACTACCTAACTTTCTATCCCCCCTTTTATTAAACTACATAACTTTCTTTTCTCCCTTTCCCTAGCTACTGTATCTGTCATGCTTATATTGGTTGCAGCCATCAGTCAAGTCTGTTGTATAATTATCTCTTAGACATTATCAAATGACTAACATATACCCATCAAAAATGATGGGGGTTATTTATGTATGGATTGGCACTGAGGGGCCTATAGCTATTTTAAGTGATTTATTTTTAATAATTCAAATATCTTAATCTGAAATTTTTTTTATTAAAATCTCATCGCAACTAAAGTTGTTTTAAAGGATGATTGGAAATATATTCTTGAGACAAAACGTAAGACCACTGATATTGTGCAATTTGAAAAATAAGTCAGAGGAAGGAACCTATTTCATTGAAAATATAACTTCTTTCATTACTAAAGAATATTGAGGATTATTTTAATGAAAAAATTAGGAGGAAATGTGACTTTTTTTTAAAGGCATTTGACTTCAACTTTGATTTGGCCATATTCAAATTTTGAGCTATCTTAATTTTGTTACAGTAGTATTTTTTCTTTTTTTGAGAATGGTGACAATATCATCTTTACATTTGACCATTTTTGCGATTTTTTTTGTCCAGAAACGTTTCCAACTGTGTAGCAAGTCCTCGTCCATCTTCCTGCAAAGTTATCTCACAAAACCAGTTCCATCGAAGAGAAGATAAAAGAAAAGCAAGGAGAAAGAGAGATTGAATTACTTTTCTTCTTCACCGACTTTTCCACGTTTAAATGTTTGGCAAAATCTCACCAAATGTTCAAAATTTTTAACAGAATTTATTCTGTCTTCTCTTCTCAGCATTAGGCTTTTGATCAACAATTGTTTAATATTATCAAAAGATTATGAAGAAGTGTTATTCCTTTCCATCTGTGATCAAAATATGCTGGATTAGTGAGCTACCACATGTACATTTAGCAAACTAAATCCCCAATCAAAGTCTGAAAATCTTTTAACCCTTGACATATTTATATAGTAAAAAACCTCAATATTGAAAATATCAGTTGGTCTCATTCACTTACTACTTGACCCTATAACTTTATTTTTCACAAATTTTATTCTGAAAAAAAAAAAGAAGAAAATTATGACCTTTTATTTGATGAAATTTTTCAATCAATTATTTTTTTTCATCCTTCATCCAATTGACCCTTTCATGATAAAGGTGCTTATGCCTGAATGAAGATGACCCTGTAGACTTCTATAAGAGATCCAAAAGGCATATATATCCCAACAGTTACATAAAGCTTGCAATATATATGTCTCAGGATAATTCTGATGCCTTGCTCAATAGATCAGTTTTATTGGAATGTCAGTTTTGCTCATTTTATTCAGAATTATCAAATTAGAAATTGTAGAAAATTAAGGTTTTTCACTCATTTTTAAAACCCACAAAAAAAATGTCATATTTTGAGTAATTTTGACAGAACTTTTAGTCTTTGTTTTTTGATCATATTTTAAAATAATGGACCCCTGTGGAAGACCAGAGGGTACAGCAGCCGAAACAACAAAGATGAGGAATTTAGTTCAATACGAGCCCCTTGAGACAAACCCACTTCATTCAAGTGAGTCTGGATTTTGAGGTTCAATACAAACCTCTTGAGTTGTGCACCTGTCAGAAGATTTGTACTGAACCTCTGTCGCCAGACTTGTTCCATTTCCAAATTTGATCCTTTTCCATTGCCTCTGTTGAATAAGTCTCTAGGAGTAAAGGTTGAATTATCTCCCCTCGTTTCCAAATTTGGAATTCCTGGTCTGGATTACAAGTGATTTGTGCAACATGAACAAAAACTCTGCCGGATTGAGAAATGCTGATGAAGTGATTTTATTTCGGACGTTTCGTTCTCCACACTTTTCAACACTGCAATGTGGCACTGATTCCAGAAAGATCTTTCTGCTTTCTTTTCAATGTACATAGCATTCTCATTCTTGATGAAAACTAATAGTCTACTGCGTAGAACATTTCATGCCTGTGAATATATATATCCAGATGATAGTACAATTACTGCATGACATTAGAAGGTGTTCAATACAATCACATCTTTATTGATATTTAGAAAGACTATTTGTTTCATAGGAAATTATAAAATTTTCTAATTTATTTTCTATTAATGACACCTAGGCCTCTTCCAATTATGACTTGGTTAAAATGATTTTGGGGTTTTATAATTTTGCGGATGGATTTTGTGTCATATTTTTTTCTTTTAATGAATGTTATGCATATTTCATTTGCAAACTTTTGATCTTATTTCATTATAAAATATACATATATATGTGATGTACTGTTGAGAATCATTTCTCAACTTCTAAAAAGATGAAAGGAAGGAAAGGAGGAAAAAGTGAAGGTGATTATAAGGATGGAAGAAAAGAAGAAGCAGCAATGAAAGATGAAAAAGAAATTAAATAGAAGAGAGAAATAATGAAGAAAACAAAAAACATTTCTAAAAAAGCCAACTGATTATGATTATGATGATGATGATTATTTTGTAAATTCTAAGTCTAACAAGTGATAAAATAAGCCGCCATATAGCAAATGAAAATAATTAGCAGATTTGGAATAGAATTAAAATGATACTGATTTACTTCTGATAAGGAATTCTAAAAGATTATTCTCAAAGAAGATAATATTTTGATGTTGTCACTTAAAATTCTTTTTATATTCCTCTGGCTTCATATTCATAAGTAGATCTCTTTATTTTCTGCACCTTACATAACAAGTTGATCGTGTACTATGGGGACAACAAATGTTTCTTTATACTTTGTCACTTTGTTTTTAACTTTGTTTTATAAACTCCCAAATACAAGCTGGAAAAATGGCGTAAAATAGTATCATGACCTCAGGATGAACATTGGATAGGTGGCAGTCACATCTGACAGTCAATTTAGAGTTTGGTTGATTCTGTCATTTTAAATCTGATAGTAGCAGCTGCACTCTAAAGGCTGCATATTTATGAACTCGGGTAACTTGACCCCAGAATAAACACAGGATAGGTCACACAGACCTCTGGTTACTTTTTATGGTCAAGTAAGTTTTGGTTGGCATTTCGAATCTGATTGAGAGAGCTGCTGTCTGCAGCATGGAAAATTGTGTACAAGGGTAACTTGACCCCAGAATGAACATCCTGTAGGTGTCACTCACCTCTGGTGAACCCTGAAAGTGGCATTTTCTTATCTAATGGTGACCGCTGAACCCCTTGACTGCAAATTTGTAAGCAATGGTAACTTTACTCCAGGATAACATAGGATAGACGATTGTGACCTCTGGTGACCTACGAATTTTAGCATTTTAAATCACTTGAAGAGTTGAGATTCATACTTTGAGAAGCTTTGAGTAAGAATTTCCTACATGACTTTTCACTACTAATTACTTTGTATATATATATATATATATATATATATATATATATATATATATATATACACACATATACAATTCAAGTTTTTTTATACATATATATATAGTTGAAGTGCTCTGAAATAAATTTCTGTGAGTTAAGGATAGAAGTGGTGTCATGGATGACATTACTTTACTATCAAATAATACATATTATATATACATATATATATATATATATATATATATATATATATATATATACACACAATATACATATATATCTGTACTTGTTTACAAAAATAACTGAAACTGATAAAAGCCTTGTCATTGTTACTGTGGACACCTGAGGAAGGCGAGAAAATACATCAACCAAAATGTGATAAAAACTCAGATTTGAAATGTGGTTTGAATGAAAAGTAACAATTTCTCATTGCAAAAATTCCAACAAGTATAAATGCCTCCATAATCATCTTCATAAACAATTTATGTTAAGAATAAGTATTCATCTCTGAAAGGCACATTGTTTCAAGTTATAAAAATGCATGGAACATGATAAGAAATTACAAGTTAATCCGTAATTGTTTCTCTCGACTTTTTTTTTTATCAAGTTTCATACATTTTTATAACTTGAATTACAATGTCTTTTAATGTTGAATACATATTTTGAATGTAAGTTGTATATGGAAATACTGATGTATGTTTGCAATATCATTGTCTTATGCAATGAGAGAAATAGAATGTTCCTGTACCAAAATTGGAAAGCTAGATTACATAAAAAAAACAAAATAAAGATGGTTAAGATTATAATCACCAAACTCACTCAGCCTGAGTTCTTTCTGTGTCGTGTTCTCAAATAATCCATAGATACACATTTATGGTTTCTGCGGCAATTGAAGGGATTTGTAACGTCTGAATGTGAGAGAACAATATCTAAGACTGACTGCCTTTTATTGCTTATTGTGGCTGAAAAATTATAATCTCGTAATGGAAAAACTCTTGTTTGAAATCTCAAATTGGTAAGAGAGAATTTTTTTTCTTGAAAAGTTTTTGTCCGTGCAATAATTTACGACTTTTTTGATAAAATATTTCTTTTTTCCCCACTTACCTCTCAGATTATTTCAAAAGTCTCTTTCGTCACTTCTTAGATTTTGAATTGAAAGTTCATCAACACCTTTCTATAATTACAATCAAAACTTGAGAATTTTTATCAAAATTTGAAAAAAAACAAGAACCCTTTCACCTCTGAATCAAACTTTGAGAAAAGCCAAAAATAAAGACTTGATAAAAGAAATCCCGCACAAAAACATTTGACATTTTTTATCCTTAAAAAGTAATATAGATTTTCCTGGCTTTGAGCCAATTATTCATTGAATCTTTTCTTTTTCTCTTCATCAAAGAAAAGCTTTTATTCTTCCATTCTGTCCATTGAAATTTTAGACAGCAAAAAAAATCCAACCTTTTTTTAAAAAAAAAAAAGGGGAGAAATCTTTCATTTGTGTACGTCTCTCCAAACTGCTTTTGTCATTGTAAACTAAATTCAGTTTTTTTTTTATTACAAACCTTAAAAATGACTTTTCCTCTCGAGATATTTACAGAAAAGAAATCTTGAACATATTTTTTCATTTTCATGTATATTTTTTCCATCATTTATTTCTTCTTATTCCATTCATTATTGGTGCCGCTTCTCCTCCTGCAATTTCTGATGCCATTTTGGTGCGACTAAATGCCATGTATTCTGCTTACATGCAGTTTTGAAATAAGTTATTTTTTCAAGGTTTTAGAGACGGGGGTTCTATTTACTATGTAACTATAATGCTAAAATAGACCCTGACTTTCCACCATTCGTACAATTTTAACGTATCCAATTGCTTCCCTTGTGGAGGTTGTAGAATTCTTTTCATAAGTAATTTTTTGTGCTTTCATTGTGGTTTCTTTTTTGTTAAGGGTGAAGCCTATTCTGCAACACAATAACACTTTCAGTTCCTTCAAGAAATGCGAGCTCTAGTTTTTATTTCACCTATTTGTCTTTTTTTTATCTTTTAGTGTGTGTGTGCATTTTCCTAAGGAGGGGAGTTGATTTTTTATCAATTCTACTATTAAAACCACGAGGAAAGTAAAGTGTTTGAGACAATGGCACCGACCCCCCCAAAAGATATCAAAATAAATGAGCCGTGGAAAAGGGCCCCAATACAATTTCTTTCCTTGATTAACCATGTTTCTATTGATTTCCTAATCCACTTCATCATGTTGTAATGGTTAACAAGCTTGTCTTGCCTGTCATTACTAGTGAGCTTAATCCTCATACTTGTGGCCTTGTGCCAGAACTATGCTTAGTAAATAACTCTATCATTTGCCTAAAGTACTAAATAATCTAAAAATGAAAATCAACTTTTGCATGGGGCTGCCATAACTGAACCTAAAAAAAAAAAAAAAAAAAGGACATTCTTGAAGCCCTCCTGCCTGCATTCAACACTTTGATACTGAAACTTGAATCAGCTGTCACTATTAATTTTGGGGGCTTTTGAAGAATGAAAAAAATTCCTTCCGAAAGAAGATTTTCAGACCCGAATGGGGGACGTGTCAGGGAAAATACAGACTCATGGCAACCTGTACTATTGCATACAAGGGCCCAAATGCTTCTATCAGTTCCATACTTACCATGCAGAGCAGAAAAAAAAAAGTTTTCAGTGATTTGGGCAAAGAGAAAAAATAATTTTAGCCTAAAAGAAAACGAATCCTTTAATAAAATAAAAAAAAGAACCCATTTTTAAAACCATATCAACATTAACCTAAGGTGTTTAATGCCAGAATAGAAATGTCATTATAGACTCCTACAAGAGATCTATGGGACGTATATATCCCAGCAGTCAAAAAAGACTGGGTATACATAAGTCCCCTGTGTCTCAAAAGGGTTAAAAAGATTATTTGATGAAGATTTGAAAGAGAATTTCATAATTTGGTGTCTTTTGACTTTACTCATTACACTGCCTTCAATTGTACACAGTATGAAAATACAACATTTTTAATAAGCAAATTTTTTTTCACCTTTTTATGCACAACATTTTCTTAGTCAATTTTTTTTCTTACATCCTGATTTTTTTCTCTTCAATTTCATAAACATTGATTTATTCGGGGTTGCTATAACAGAACATTCAAAAAAGAGGACATTGCCGAAGACATCCTGCCCTCGCCCTACACACACTTTTCCACAATGGAACTTAGAAGCAGCAGTGATAATTAATTTTTCAAGCTTTTCAAGAATTTAAAGAATTCATTCTGGATGAAGATTTCAAGATCTAAATGAAGGACATGTCTGGAATACAACAGATTTATGGCAACCCTATACTTATCTATTCCAAATTCATCTCTGAATTCTCTCTCTGTAAATTATCTCCCTAAAATGTTGAATTATGTAAATGTAAATTACTTCCCTTGAAGATCTGCATTAGCATGCTTTTTACAAAAAGAAACGATGAATGAAAAACACAAAGCACAACACATATATATATATATATGTTATGCTGATTCGGTGAAATAGCCAAATAGATGAAGTTTTAACTGTTTTAATTTGATCAAAAATTCATCAGAAGGATCAAAAACAACTATTTTTTATGATCAAAATTTTATGTAATCAAAGTGAAATCAAACTTTTTTTACAAAAAATAAGTAAATTTTGCTAATTACCGACTTGACCTAACACTGACACACACACACACACACACATATATATATATATATATATATATAATTAAGAAATAGATATATAATCTGACAGAAATTATTATAAATTGCATTATATTACATTGAAACTCTATTTGAAATGATCTCCTGTTATTACACTGAATGTATCATTTGGCCTAGGCAGCATGAATAAAATGAATGATTAAAGAAAACGAGGTTGCTGCAGTTATTGAACCTGCAACCAACAAGGTAAATAGAGTTTCAGAATAATATAATGCATATATATATATATATATATATATGTATACACACACATATACAGAGGGTGTTCAAAAAACAATGCAGTCGTCTTTTTGACTGCATATATATAAACAATTTTAAATTCAAAAACTATTTTTTATAGACAAATTATAAAAAGATTACACATACGTACATTTAATCATAGATTTAGAAAATGATTACCTTTAGCCTTGCTGCGGGTTTGTAGACGTTTCATCACATAAACTTGATTAACTTGTTAAACAACATAAAGGACTGACACTGACAAATGATACAATCAATTCAACTGCTAAATACTATTGTCTCTCAGTGCAATGTTACCACATGACTAATATAGCAGCATAAAATTTGTGCATTCATCAAATCTACCCTCTTATCCTTAGGGTTGTGTCCTTCATGAAACCTACTATATATATATATACATATATATATACATATATATGGTTTTTTCTTATTTGGAGAAGACGACCAACACTTTTTTTTTAATCTTTAAAAATTTCTCAATCTTTTTTTTATTTCATTCTCTTTTGCTTTTGTTTTAACTTTGCACCGTATATTCTGGATATACATTTTCTGAATTTGTAAAACTTTGTCTTTGCAATATGATAAAAAATAATTTAAAAAAATAACAGTTTACTTATGAATTTACATGAATATCATATTTGTCTCTGTCATGACTGATAATGTTTAGTGCAGCCTTTTTTTGCCGCTGCTGCCTGGGCAGGTAAGGGGGAGAGTAGATTGCCCACAAATTCGCTTTCCTATACTCTTCTCCATAAATTATTGTGACATGCCAGAAACAAGACCACAGCAGGGTCAAAGTGCCTGGAAGTAGGTCCATACACAATCAGAATTGGATTTGGGTCTTTTTCAAGAGCTTATGACAGTGATTCCCAAACTTTTTCCTATCTCTCATTCTCTCTTACCTTGTTGGGAGTCACGGTGCACACTCTGGGAATCACTGGCTTACAACAAAGCCGTTATCAAATGTTGCAAGGGGATTTTGCACTCCTACATTAAAATCATTATTTGTTTCCTTAGATGAAGCATTGTCAACAATTATTGATTTTTGACCAGAATTCCTTTCATCCTAATTTTACTTGTTTTCATCAGTTTACAGCCATTAGTAAACTAGAAATACTTAGAGAATAAACTTGTCAAAAATTATTGATGATTAACACTATTATATCTACTACTACTCAAACAAAAAATATGATGAAAGTTAGATTAGGATAAGTTTATAATAGAAATATTTCATCTGAGAAATGAATATTATATTAAGTAGAATTTTATCCGTCATATGATGGTATTTGATTACTGGGAATATACTTGTACATTTTTGATTATATCAAGTTTTCTCTTCATTGGTCATGAGAATAAAGCTGATTAATTCATTAATCTTTGGGGGGATCAGTTTATTAGCTGATAACATTAGAAAATTGAATCAATTGAGGTGTATCAATTAGTTCACAACAAAACGCCAGTAGAAAACCGATCCCCCTTTATATGGCCAGGCCAGAGATCTCTTATGCTAAGATTTATCAATCATTGAGGGATTCATATGTATTTGGGGGTCATGTGTCCAAAATATAAAAGCTGTTACTGGTCTGAAAACTTGAATATGAACAAAAATAAAGCATTACTATTTTAGCATTACAAAGCAATCGACACTAATGTTTATGAGGATAGATGACCACTCGGACAGCAAAAAGAAGCAACAGACTGATGTTTATGAGCATAGATGACCACTCAGACAGCAAAAGGAAGCTACAGACTGATGTTTATGAAGCTAGATGACCACTCGGACAGCAAAAGGAAGCTACAGACTGATGTTTATGAGCATAGATGACCACTCGGACAGCAAAAGGAAGCAACAGACTGATGTTTATGAGGATAGATGACCACTCGGACAGCAAAAAAGAAGCAAAAGACTGATGTTTATGAGCATAGATAACCACTCGGACAGCAAAAGGAAGCAACAGACTGATGTTTATGAGGATAGATGACCACTCGGACAGCAAAAAAGAAGCAAAAGACTGATGTTTATGAGCATAGATGACCACTCAGACAGCAAAAGGAAGCTACAGACTGATGTTTATGAGCATAGATGACCACTCGGACAGCAAAAGGAAGCAACAGACTGATGTTTATGAGGATAGATGACCACTCGGACAGCAAAAAAGAAGCAAAAGACTGATGTTTATGAGCATAGATGACCACTCGGACAGCAAAAGGAAGCAACAGACTGATGTTTATGAGGATAGATGACCACTCGGACAGCAAAAAGAAGCAACAGACTGATGTTTATGAGGATAGATGACTACTCGGACAACAAATAAAAGATAAATGGAAAAACAAGTCAAGACTTGATAACGAACAGTGAAGAAAATCCTTTGATGAAGCTGATATTTATCCCTCCTCGTTAGATTCCCCTAAATACTAGACACAACCAGAAGCTACCTGCAAATCAGTTTTATAATCGTAATTCCTTATGAAATTACATTCTTTGAGTGTTTTAATCCTGTTTGTTTTTTTCCCATAATCTACCTTTCAATGTACCTGGGTTTTTGCACCAGTTGATCTCTATTATAAGAGAAGCTCTCATAAATATTTCTCACCAAACAGATGAAACATATATTGTTCCAACCTTCCATCATAAAACAAGGCAATCCAATGTATCGTTATTCTGGATACAATGGTTGCTTAATCGATATTACTTTCATGAAGGTCTCCCCCATATTGTATGCATGTGCATACAATCAAAGATGACAATCGTCCTAGAATCACTTGCACTGGAAAAAGACAAATATGCCAGATGTGTTAGAAACTGTCAACTAAAACTGTCACCATAGCTTTCTCCAGTTTTTATGCTGGTCTGGCTGGCCATGTATGAACTGATAGCTGCCTAATTGCTGTCCCCCCCTCCCTCCCTGTGATTAATGTTCGAGAGTTCAGCCCAACTTTCTCCTCCCTAATAGTTTTTTGGGGGCAACTATATTTTTGTCAAAATTTTCCCATCGAAAAACAATTATTATTTGCAAGGAGGAAAATTTGGTTTTACAGAGTGTTTATAAACATGTGTAAACCACAGCAGTAGAGCTTCAAATTTGAACATTTATTCCTCATTAAGTCCAAAAAAAACCTTCTTTTTTTTTTCACTAAATTCCTTCCCAAAATGAGTTTTTAAGGCCTATAATTTACAATGTAAGATCATGCTAAATAGACTCCTTAGTTTGTGTCTGGCAGTGTTCATGCTTGAAGATTCAGACTTTTCAGTGTCCAATAAAAGGTAAGAGGAGTAATTTTATGAATTGATCATCCCTTTTCCCCAAGCCATTTCCAAAGCCGTTGGTCATGTGACAGTCCTTATTGATGAGTGACCAACTGAATCTTTCTGTTTATCTCTTAGAAAGAGAGGAAATTTATTATCAAACTCGTCACCTTTTATACTTTATTGCTTATAAAATGTTCTGCCTTATCTATTTGAGTAGAGGTGTAGCTGTCATTGATTGGGAAAGGCATGAATCCACCTCTCCCCTCAAATATAGATGAATAGCAGGTCAATTGGAGTCATTTAGCACTGTAAGGCAATCCTCCTTGGGGTTAGCAACTCCAGCCTGTACAAAACCCACTTGTGACTGTAATTGTAATACAGTCCCACACTTGATTAGAAGTCTACAGGAGAAAAAAAATATCTCTTTGATCAGGTGATATTTTGGGGTGAAAAGATTTGCTGTATAAAAAAAAATAACTGTATAAAACTTGTGTTTTGTTTCCTTCATCAATAACTAATATGTACTTTAAAATATAACATATAAACTTATATTTGCTTTGAGATCTGTTAGTAGGGTGGAGTCATTTGCTTCATCTTTTCTTGAAAGTTGCATTTTTTATAAAAGAAAGAAACTTCTCTTTTCTCACCCAGGATTGAATAAGGATTGTTGCTGATCTGCAATTGATTGTCTTTTTTATACTATGGAGGCTCAAAAGGACCTCGATAAAGAGTGATATTCTCAGTTATTGCTTTCTAAATCAATCAGAGATAATTTTTTAACAATTAACAATCATTTTAGAAGTTTTTTTGAGACCATCTTTTAGATTTTTGAGGGTTCTTCAGATCTATTGCTCCTCCAGAATTCTGTCCCCCTGCGGTTGCAACTTCTGCTGGTGCCATGCACCATCACCAGTCTTCAATAATTCATGAAAGATTTATCTTTATTTGATTCCATACAGTATTCCAAACTAGAGAGAAACATCCAAACACCAATCATCCAGATTTTGAATTATCTGAACAAGATTTACAAATCGCATCAACATTTGATTTTATAAGTACGAACACATATCTGTAACAAATGATGGAGTTTATTGTTGCTCCCATGTCTGAGGAGAAAAAGCATTTGGTCCGCTTGATCTCAGTCAGTCACTTCAAACAGGGTTGAAATCGTTTTAACTTTTAAAAAAAATGAAATTTTTAAAAGCATCACAAAATCTGTAATGGTATCTTCATTCAGTCTACGACTTTGTTCCAAGTCTGTATCTGTTATAAGCAATGGAGTTTATTGCTGTTTCAATGTCGATTCTGCAAACTTCCAATGCAAAAGGTATTTTTTTGGAGTTAGATTTCATTTCCTTGAATTTTCAGTTCCTTATTTTTGTTATTTTAACAACACAAAATAAAATATCACAAATTTCAAGTAATTTCCTCAGTTTGTACATGAATAATTGATTGAATGAAGTCAAACCCTTTAAACATGAATTTTGACCTCCTTGTTTGGCTTCCTTTTTTCAGAAATTGAACCAGTCAGTTACCTGAACAAAATACTCTCTACCTGTCTCATTTGGATAATCTATGCTCCCATGTATTTTGATACTTTTGTATCAAATATTCACAGTCCTTATTCAATTAGAAATCATCTGCCAGAACAATCAACATAGGTTCCTTTGATTTTTCAGCTTGTCCGACTGGTTGTTTATCTATCAAGTATGTTGGCCATACGAACAGAAAGCTGAAAATTCAAACATCTATTCCTTATCATGAGTAGAAAAAACATTGTTGAAATCCCACCCGTCTAGGTTTTTAGCAGGGCCTTCAATTTGCTTTGTAAGTTTATACTAAATTGGTTCCTTAGTTTGTATCTGGCAGTATTAATGTTTGTTCTTTGAAAATTCAGACCATTCAAGTGATCATTGCCCAATAGGCAAGAAAATTATCTTATTCATTGATCAACCTTTTTTGCATGCTGCCAAAAGACATTGGTCACTTGTCGATTTCTATTTAGAGACCAACCAGACCTGTTTCAAATAAATCTGAACGAATCGAACATAAGAAAAGAAAGAAAAAAAAATTTAATAATCGATTGAATTTTTGTCTGTTGGGGAGTGGAAGAAAACATAAGGAGGAATTTCTAATTATCATTCTGAGCATCCGTTACATGAAAAGAGGGTAAGTAAGAATTAGGGACCACAAAGCAAGCAAGTACTTATTGAATTATTCAAGCAAATCCATTCTCTCTCTCAAACCTGCTCTCCCACAATATCTATCTGTTTATTTATATTTTGATTCTTTTAATCAATGAATGGAATATTTTTTTGAAATCAAAATCTGAAATGAGTAAATCTTCAGAATTAGAAATCAACCACTGGCACAAGATACCCCCTACCCCCCCCCCCATGGTGTTTTTATTCGATTTGAGTCTGATGTATGCGTATATGAGTGTGGTAGTATCTTTATATACAAGTGCAACACAGCTTTTACAGCTAAAGATTTTTTCCGCAAACAGATATTTTTTTCATATATTTATTCAATTATTTCTGAATTGCGCACAAATACATCAACTTCATAATTAATACCCACGTATTTATTTACTCGACTGATATAACTGCCATGTTTTCGTGTGTGTGTGTGATCCACTTCCATATAACTTTGTGAAAACTTAATGATAGTTCATACACAATGGCAGTGAAAGGTCTGACTGGCAAATTGTTTCAAGATTATTTAAAAAATTTTTTACATTATTCTTTTAGATTATTTGTTGATTTTTCAGGGTTCCGCTGATATATTGTGGCCCAAGAGATCTGGTACCCCTCCCCCCATAGTTGTGGGGTTTGCAGATCCCACACACTGTCTCTGTTTAAAGATATTCTTAATTGAATGAAAAAAAAAGAAAGACAAAAAATCTCTTTGCATCTCTTTGGAAATTTTATGACAAAATCTTTGAGGCAATATTCGGAGAAATCTGTCTTTTGCCAAGATATTATTAATATCCTGGAGATCTAACCCCGCCTCCCAGGGTGGAGGGTACATGTCCTGATGAGGAAAACTGACAAAAACAAAAGTTATCCTCTTGGACCTGTCCGTCAGCTTTTTATTTATAGGAATCTTTAATTGACTTTCACAAGACAAGACACATACCAATAAAAATGGGGAAGACGAAAAGATTCCTTTTTATTCTCAAACATTTGAGAAAACATAATCTCTGCAGATCCAACATATTTTTATTGGTAGAAAATAAGTCATTGATAGTTTGGAATTGTGAATACTCCAAAGAACATGGCCTTGTGCCAAATTTGGCAAGTCAAAATAAATTTTCATAAGATAGTCTCTAGATAGTTTCCCTGTTGAATCATCTTGAAAGTTGTGCCAACTTTTATTCATTTAAAAGTCCCCAAATTTAGTTAGGCTCTACAACTGGATTTCGTACTCATAGGGCAGTGGTTAGCCTGGCAGTTTCACAAGCTCAATATTAGTGAGTTCAATTTCCCTTGCAAAGCACCTGTGAAAAAATGAGAGGATTTTTCATGGATAGATGAATATTTTAGAAGATTTCTTTTTGACATTTTCAGCGATTTAATTCTTGATATTTATTAAAACTATCAAAAAAGAAAATATTTGTTTTTGTTTATTCAATTCTGCCCACGTAAGGATTTTAACTGCATCACCAACACACAAAAACAAAGCTCCAGCAATCAGTCACATAATTTTTGTTCTGTTCCTATCTTTAATTAGCTTTAAAGAGAGGAAGAGGGTAAAATTTATGTTTCCACTTTGATTCATTGATGTGAGCAGGCAAACTTGCTCACTACTTGCAGAGATTGGAATTTATATTTGGAGATGACAATAATATTCTCATCTCCCCACGTAAATTTAATAAAATCAACGTCATGAGCGCCCTACATGAAGCACCAGCATGATTTAGCAATGACAACACTTACCTCCAACCTGAAAAACCACAGGCCTGTCACTAGACCCACAAGCATCTATAATCACAACAATATTATTGAATTGAATGTATTCCCACCTTGAAAACAATAATATATTTCCCTGACTACTAAAATACTGCAAAAAAGATTCTTATGGGTGCAAAGACCAACTTCTAATTAATAAGATGATACTCGAGAACTATTGAGCCATGTGCTGTAATATAAGAACAGCCTGGATAGATTAACAAAAGGTGTTTAATTGTGAACCACATACTTATATATTAAACGTCTTAGAAGAAAACGAAATTGCTCCAACTATAATTGATTCCCCAAAACATAGCATGACACTATGGAACACCAAACACTTCCTCAACAATAAAGGTACCCCTGAATCCAGGAATCCAACCATTAACCGTGGAATCTTCCAAGGAGATTCTCTTTTTCCTTATCCCTCTTTCAAGTGAATTCAGAAACACCACCTATGGATTTAAAATTGGTAACAAGAGGATAAACCACCCATTCTTCATGGATGATCTTAAACTCTACCCAAAGGATGACTCTGAGCTAACAGGAACAGTTGCAAATTATTGAGATGTTCAGTGATTATACAGAAATGATATTTGGCCTCAAAAAGTGTGCAAAAGCAACTTTCAGGCGAAGCAAAACTAGCAGCCTTAAAAGATATCCTCTTAGACCTGGACACAACCATTCAAGAACTTGAACAAATGGGTATCTATAAATACCTCAGAATTATTGAAGGCAATTGAATCCAACATACATTCATGAAAGAAAGAAAGGAGTACCACAGAAGGCTTCTAGTTATCCTTAAGACTGAGCCTGTCTCCCAAGAACTGTATCCAACCCATCAGCACGTTGGCAATATCTGTGGTACAGTACAGCTTTAACATCATAAACTGGAACATAACTGACATATGCAAAATGGATGTTGAAACAAGGAAACTCCTCACCAACCCAAAAGCAGATATAGATTGATACTACCTCCCCAGAAAAAAAGAAGGCAAAGGTATGATCCAGTTAAAAGTGTTGTACAAAGCTGCAACTTGCCTTCATGCGAGTGATGACTGAATGTTGGCGATGAGACACCAAAAATGCTTCATTCAGTTATGAGGGAATCCAAGGCATTTCGATATGAACTAAACATGATCAACATAAACCAACAAGCCCCGACAAAGGTGGCAAAAAATGTAAAAACTATAGCCAAACGCAAAACTAATGATATTGAAACAGAACTGAGAACTGAAACCCCTGGTCGGCCAATATTCTCTTCACTCCCCAAATCCTGAAATAGATAATACCAAAACCCATGAAAAGCTATGAAATTCAGGGTTAAAAGCCAAAACAGAGGGTTTCATCTCAAGAGTGGAGCCTTCCTAGCACATGTAATCAAAAAAGATGCTAACCCCAACTGCAGATATTGTGACAGTGCAGCTGAGGCTATTGACCACATCATATCTGGATGTTCTGTTCTAGCCTCAATGAATACAGACTTAGATACACTAGAGTGAGCCAGTACATCAAGTGGTTAGTCTGTAAGCTCTATGGCGTACCATACACTGGTATGACCACCACCCAGAGCCTGTAACTGAAACACAAGATGTCGCAATATTATGGGATTTCTCAGTATACATGGAGCAAACCATGAAAGCTAACAGCCCAGATATAATTATTTAGGACAGAAGGGAAAAAGGATGTTTATCAATAGATATGACCATTCCATCAGAATAGAAAATTTTGGTAAAAGAGTTTAAAAACTGTCCAAGTACCATTTCCCGGAACTCAAAATCACCAAAAAATAGCAATAATAATCATAATCATATATAATAATAAGGATAATTGGAATAATAAGTATATGTATATATATATATATAAGATATTATAATTATGATGATGTACAAAGGGTTAGAATCGTCTGATCCATAGAGGTGGCATGAACAGAAGCAAGATTCCATGGTTGTAGGTTTAAAAGGAGTGTTCTAACCCTACATGGACCTCCTCGTGGTAGTTACATGTGCTGTTCATCTGCAGAAATATTCTGTCAATCCGTATCCTGAAGATAAAAAAAAAAGGGGATGGATGTTTACTTGTCAAATTCAAACTTTGTCTACCTTGCATGGACCCTTAATAAATGTTCTTTGATAGGGCATGAAAATTTGAGGTGGGTTGTTTGACTTTCTATATTTTTAATTACTGTTTTTGTTGGTGAGATTTCATGTAGAATTTTTACATGTGCCTGAAACAATTTGATTATATATACATATATATATATATATATATATATATGTGTATATATATATATATATATATATATATATATATATATATATATATATATTTAATGAAGTGACCAATTTTATCCAAGAAGAAAATGCTGGGAATTAGATTTAAATGAATCAGATTACCATTGATAAAAATATCTGTCAATGAATTTTTTGAGACGAAGAGATTTTGGTTCTTTAAAAATATTAACATGGGATGTGACGATTATAATCTTATCAATGATTTTTGCCACTTATTTGTATAAAAAGGTATATATATATGGATTTATATATGTTTATATGAATATGTATGCATATATATGTATAAATATATGGATGTGTATATATTTCTATGAATATGTATGCATATATATGTATATATATATATGGATTTATATATGTTTATATGAATATGTATGCATATATATACATATATGCATATACATAATGTTGTTATATGTTTATAAATATATATGCAAGGGCCTCATCAGGCGATTGATTGATTGTCTATGTTTTTTTTGGTCTATTTATTGGGAATTTGGTGAGAATGCTGTGAGTGTGGTAGTGGGTGATGTGGGGATATTCATTTCATCAAGGGGTGTGAACTCAATATAGGGGTCATTCCTGCAAGGATGCTTAGTAATGGTCTGGGAGTAATTTCTATTTTGACCTAGGTAGCTTGGCATCGGGTTTTATTGCCCCTGTTGGTGCCTTTTGTAGCTCTAGTGGATAGTATCAATCTTGATGTTTAATTTATGATATGTTTGGGCATGTTTGAAGGTAAAAGATGGTGATGGGAAGTTTTTGGGATGATGGACATATATATATTACCTCCCTTGCCAAATATAGACATTTTTTAAAATTCTTACCTAATTCAAATAATGATCAATAACATGCATAATGATGTATAATGTATATTATAATGTTGTATATAATAATAATGTGAAATATATATAATAATGTATAAATAGTATAGCAATTTATATATAATAATGTATATAAGATATCTATAATAATGTATAAATGATGTTGTAATAATGTACACATATATATAGAATATATATAACGTGTGTATATATATATGTGTATATATATATATATATATATATATGTATATGTATTTACATACATACCGATAATTGTTTCTTTATTTGTAAGAATCGTCCATCAGGGCAGTGAAATAAGAGATTTTTAAACAATCTAATAAAGCCATGATATGATATCTTGATCCTTTAAAGCTTATCAGTTTGACCACAATAAAATAATAATGAAAATCAAAGAACATGTTAAGAAGAGAAGGAAAATAGAATAAATGAATTGTGAATTGAGAAATATCAATTTATATTAATGTTAGGGGAATTATGTTACCAAAAGAGATGGATCCAGGTTTTTTCAATGTGAAAGATTGTTGTATTGATTGGAACCAGGGAAAGGGGAAAACATTTGTCTGACTAATAGTCATTTGGTCAGGGTGGGAGATTGAATATGAAATGCTATGTAACAAATTGTCTAAACATATTAATGGGGTCACTTATTGAAAGTGGTTTTGTTTTATTTCAACCATGTATATTTGGATATTTTGGTTGATAATTAAAAGTTTTGAAAAAAAATACGTTTGTGGGGAGCTTGATGTTCTATGATGTGAAAAAATGAAATTTAGGTTTTGTAGATAAACTTGTCGAATTCTTCAGTTGAATATGTTGGTAAGGAAGCGACTTGAAGAATTTTTTCTTTGTAATTAGTATTCTTAAAGATGATATCATAAATTGGTTTGCATGCAGTCTTACATTAAAACCGACACAATGGATTTAATATTCACATGGGTGAATATTCAATAGAAGTGACACAAACAACGAGTCATGTCTGTTGTTATACTTACTGATCCCTCATTGTTAAATATATTTTTGGGGTAACCTAAGTAAGCAAGCCCTGTTTTAAAAAATAGATATGAGTTATGAAATGATATCAGTATACAATAAACAGATAACCTTGTATAAAATGGCAAACGACAGAAGCTGTATGATAAGAAAGGGAAGTGTTGTTTGATCAACACTGCTGGGGTGTTATGTTAATATAACTGTTTTGTTATTTGAATCCTCAAAAGAGTTACATGATAAACAACTGATGATTCCAACAGGAGGAAATTTATACATAGTTAAAGAATAACAAAGTATAGGGGGGAAAGAGGGAAAAAACACTGAGGAAAATTATAGCTATTGGGAAATTAGTGATTGAAGTGACACGAAAAATCTTTTGAAAAAGTTTTTCAATGTTTAAAGCTTTAAAGATTTCTAGACTATATACATATATATATATATATATATATATATATATATATATATATATATGATAATATATAAATTGCATTACATTATATTTAAATTATCATTTGAAATGATCTGTTATTACATGGTGAATGTATCATTTGGCCTCGACAATTTAATCAGAATAAACAATTAGAGAAAATGGGGCTGCTGCAGGCCAAATGATACATTCACTGTGTTATGACAGAAGATCATTTCTATTAAGAGTTTAAATATAATAAATCATTATTCAGTTTGAAAACTGTGTTGACCCGCCACGCTGAAATGTCATCACTAATGTTTGCAGAAAAAAATGAACAAACATATATGTGCTTATTATCGCCATACTAGCAAAGATGTCGTTAAACCAGTTAATATAATGATATACAAATAATATGATAAAAGTAATATTAATATGAGAATAAAAGAAAAGTGCTTTACTGAGCTTCTACTTAGGAAACAAATGGAGACATGGTGCCACTGGGAATGGAGAGTAGGTTTAAAGGTTATTTAATTTCCTGTCACGGAGTAAAGTTCCCAAAGCTCAGGCAGTAAGAGCTGCTGGGACATAATAGGCTTCCCTACACAAGAACGGGAGAGTTGAATCTCATGTGGAACTTATTTTTCCAATCCTGACCTCTACTGTTTACTCACTGCCTGAGATTGAAAACCTGACAAGCAACTGAAAGTGTCAAGATGAAGGAAAATAGGAGAAAATGTCTCCTTTGGCCAGATTGGTTTATGTTGAATTAGGAATAAATCATAGCCCTTACTACACAAGAATTAACCAAGAATCTAAACGAATCACTAAAACACTTGATGAAAACCAACCACAAGAGTAAGCTGGCTTCAGAAGAAGCTACTCGACCATGGACCACCTGCATTTGATAAATCAGCTGAAAGAAAAAGCAGCAGAATATAAACTACCACTCACCGTAGCATTTATCGACTTCAAAAAAGTGTTTGACTCTGTAGATATCCCTAAGGTCATGGAGGCGATCACTTGACAAGGTGTAGATCCAATATATGTCTGTGCTGAAACATATATACAATCACAGCAGCTCCTTTATCAGCCTACATAAGGACTCGGACCCCTTTCGGCTCCAGAAAGGAGTAAGACAAAGTGATACCAGCTCGCACGAACTCTTCACAGCCTGCCTTGAGATGATCTTCAGAAGACTAGACTGGGAGGGTAAAGGAATTAGAATAGACGGCGAGTATCTGAGCAACCTCAGATTTGCAGAAGACATTGCCCTTTTCGCAGAGAACCTACACAACCTCCAACTAATGACAGTTGAACTAAATGAAGAGAGCAAGAAAGTTGGCCTACACATAAACTTCTGCAAGACAAAGATCATTTGCAACAATCACATCAGAGATAAAAAAAACCCATTAATCCTAAAGAGAAGGGTGTATAACCAATGCATCCTCCCAATAGTCACTAATGGAGCTGAAACGTTGATTCTAACCAAGAGACAGATCCGCAAATTGAGAACCATGCAACGTGCACATGAAAGAATTATGCTGGGCCTCACATGGAGAGACCAAAAGACAGCACAGTACATCTTGGAAAAAACAAGAGTCAGAGACATCATAGAATCCATTAATAAACTCAAATGGCAGTGGGCTGGCAGTGTTGCAAGAATGGCGGACAATCAATGGACTTACTACATGGATCCCTGAGATCACATACGCAACCAAGGCTGGCAGAATATTAGATGGAGAGACGAGCTAGACAAGTTCAGAAAGTACTGGCTCTGCAACGCCCAGAGAAGTGTGGCAAATCCTGGGGAAGGTCTATGTCCAACAACAGACGTTGAAAGATGATGATGATGATGATGATGATGCCTCCTGCTTGTACCATAGCCAATGAGAATAGTGCTTACTGCCATGAACCTAAGCAAAAATCTTGGCTCCAAAACTAACCTGACTGTTCCAACTCTCACAAAAAATTATGGCCCTAACTGCAACAACCCTAACTAAACATCTTGGCCCTAACTACTCCAACACTAACCAAAAATGATGAACCTTACTGCTCCAACCCTAAGCAATAATCATGACCCTGACTACTCCACCCCCAATAGCATGACACTCACAGCTCCAATCTTGAGCAAAATGATGGCTCTTACAGCTCAAACCCTGACCAAAAATTCATGCCCCTAATTTAGCCAAAAATTATGGTCCTGACTGCTCCAACACACCAATGCACCAAAACCTAACTGAATGTTATGGCTCCTACTGCCCCAACCCAACCCAAACCAAAAATGAAACCCTATGCCCTAACCAGTTATCATTGTTCTTACTGCTCAAACACATACCAATAATCATGGAAGCTCACAGCACCAATCCATCCCAAAAATCATGGCTCTTACTGCTTTGACCATAGCCACAAACCATGAACCCTATCCAAGCTCTCACTTCTCCAAACCTGACCAAATATCATGGCTCTTATTGTTCAAAACCAAACCAATTATTCTGGTCCTCACAGCCTGAACTAAACAAAAATTTTACCTCTCACTGCTCCAACCCTAACCTAAAACTCTGGTTGACTCTTCTCCAAACCTGACAAAATTTCAAGGCTTTTACTGCTCCAATCCTAAACAAAAATCATGGCCCTTATTGTTCAAACTCTAACCAAAGTTCATGGGCCAAACTACTGCAAACTCTAATTAATAATCATGGCTTTTATTGCTCCAACTGAAATGAAAAAAATCCTTGTGATCACTGCTTGTACGTTTATCAAAATGCATGGTCCTTATGACTCTAAGCCCAATTAAAAATCATGGCCATGACTGCAACGAATCAAACAAAAAATCATGGCCCCCCCCCACTACTTCAATTTCAATATCAACACTAAATCATGGCCTTTACTGACCCAACCTTAAGTGAAAATTATTTCAATTGCTGCTCCTATTCTCACCAAATATCATATTTCTTCTTCTTAATATTAACTAAAGGTCATGGTCCCCACTGCTTGAACCTCTGACAAAAATCATGGCCTTCACTGCTTAAAATATAATGGTCATGACTGCCACAAATCTAAGTGAAAATCATGGCCCACATTGCCCCAAATCTCAGTGAAAATCATGGCCCACATTGCCCCAAATCTCAATGAAAATTGATTGTCATACTTCTCCAACCTTAAACAAAAATCATTGTTTTCTTTCTGTTCCAAACCAAAAAGAAAGATTTTAGTCCCAGTTTTCAGATTTCTGTCATTTACTGGAATTTTGGAACAAAAACAAAGTCTGACTTATTTTGAATTATGCAATGAAAAAATCTGAATTTTTTTCCTTTCGCCAAATCATATTAAATATGTTATGATAAAAAAACATGGGCAGCAGGCAAGAAGCTTTTACCAGCTCTCTGATCCACTGACACTAATCTGATTTGGGGACATTGGTCAGAATTGTGACCCTCTCACTGTATATCCTGTGCCCTGGGTGTCTGTTTGTGGGACCTGTGAGAGGGTCAGTATTCAAAGGGTAAATGTAAACTGTGCTACTGATGGTTATAGGATTTTCTCCATGATGAAACGTCTGAAGAATAAACTCAGATTGATAATAGCTCAAGAATAACTGAATAAAATGGCTTTCATGGCAATTGGAAACAATGTTCTCAAGAACTTCACATTTTACAGATGATTTGGAGAAATTTCTTCCAAGAAATCATTCAAAGATGATGTTTGCAATCAATTGTTGTAGGCCGTGTGAAAATAGATTTGATTTTTCTACAATATTTTTTTCTCTTGCAAATAGTACTGTCGCTATAGAAACCTTGGGATATATACGTCCCAAGAATCTTCATAGATTTTCCCAATGACAGATCTGGTTCTCCTCCTTGATGGTCTTTTTTCAATCTTTTTCAGGGGAGGTAATGGTGTTTGCCTTGGACATTTTGAAATTAAAATCAATATTAAAATTCAAAAGTCCCTTTTATTTTTAGTTTTATTGCTTAATTCATACTCATTTGAAAACAGAATTCAATTGGATGAAAATTCCAAACTTTGTTGTCAGTTCATTCTTTAAGACATTTTGAAAATTCTCCTCAGAAAAATCAGATGAAATGCATGGTACTTCCATAATTTCAATTTTACACACCCTGGAGTGCATGAATGAATAGTTACATAAGAATACATTCACACTAACTCGATTTATTGCTGACAAGAAAATGAAAGGAATAATTATTTTATTAATTGTCTTTGAGTGTGTCAGTTTTTTTTTGATTTTGTGTCTTTCTTGAGAATATTTCTGACCATATTGGGAAAAGAATCACCACTAAGTCGAGTGACTAAAAAAGATTGCATTTTGACTTTTTATTGAATGGCATCACCAGTCTCACAACCATAAACAAAAACGATTTGTTTAATTTATTTTTAATTTTGATTAATTACAATATTGGATAAAATATTGTAACACAATACTTTAATTATTTTGGCTAGCTTTCACCTTCATCTTGGATTCTAAATCTACTAATATGAAAATGAAGAAATGTGGAACTAAGTTTTTTTACAAAGTAAGCCTTTATTCTCATGATATGTTTCACATCAAAGAAGCTTTTTCGAAATGTTAATATGTAAAATTGATTACAATAAATAATTATAGCTAATATCTAAAATTAATTGAATCATATTTGTTTATATTTGTGAGGACAGTGACATACGAGGTGACATCATCTGATTAATTGTGAAATTGCATTCTTTTTCACTTTGAGCAATTCAGTGGTATGTATTCTTTATTTGGTGAAAACATTTGAAGGTTTTCAAAGTCCATCTTGATTGATCAATTCTTCCCCTCTTCTCCAAAGAGTACAAATTGTACAAATTGTAACCTACTGATATTTAAATCTTTCATCAATCCCTTTGCTAATTGCTTAGATCGTGTTTGAGCATAGAAGTTGCCATATGGACCATGAGTCTTCTATGCTCCCATGACGACTGTGATCAGTCTATCCATGTACTTGTAAAAATCTGCAACAACTCATGAGGAAATAAATATCCCATGCTTTCAGAATCCTTTTTCTATATCTTTTAACATTCTAATATACAGAGAATTGAACAAATGAACAATTCTTCTGTTTTAAATTTTCAAAAATTGAGTCCTCATAGATACAAAAGATACGCACATATGTTGATCTGAATTTATATTGTGTTTTATGCCTCAATTTATTCATATCTATCAATCTATCTATTCATATCTATCTATCTATCTATCAATCTATCTATTCATATCTATCTATCTATCTTTCTATATATCCATCTATCTATCTATCTATGTTCATATCTATCTATCTATCTATCTATCTATCTATCTATCTATCTATCTATGTTCATATCTATCTATCTATGTTCATATCTATCTATCTATCTATCTATCTATGTTCATATCTATCTATCTATCTGTCTATGTTTATATCTATCTATCTATCTATCTATCTATCTATCTATCTATGTTCATATCTATCTATCTATCTATCTATCTATGTTCATATCTATCTATCTATCTGTCTATGTTCATATCTATCTATCTATCTATCTATCTATGTTCATATCTATCTATCTATCTGTCTATGTTCATATCTATCTATCTATCTATCTATCTATCTATGTTCATATCTATCTATCTATGTTCATATCTATCTATCTATCTATCTATCTATGTTCATATCTATCTATCTATCTATCTATGTTCATATCTGTCTATCTATCTATCTATGTTCATATCTATCTATCTATCTATCTATCTATCTATCTATGTTCATATCTATCTATCTATCTATCTATCTATCTATCTATGTTCATATCTATCTATCTATCTATCTATCTATCTATCTATGTTCATATCCATCTATCTATCTATCTATCTATCTATCAGTTAATTTATATCTATCTATCTATTTATATCTATCTCATTCTATTAATATCTATTTATTTCCCATACTTATTCATTTCATTCATCTCACTGCCACATTTTTTTTACATCTCTCTCTCTTTCAATCCATCAGCTATCCTCCACATTCAATCCCTGGCTACAACTTCCCTCTTTCTTTCCGGATTTCCTTTTCACTTTTGGAATCAAACCCTTCAATCATCTGTCATGCCCCAGCGTCTCCAGAACCCTTATGACTGTCAAGATATGAATGAAACCTCAACATTCCAATCACTAATGTCCTTAGAGTGGGAGGAGACTAACAAATCTTGGGATCTTCATCTAACAGTTATCTAAAAAATCTTCCTGTCCGCAGTAGAATACTGGTAATGATTGATTATAATACAGGTAAATCCTTGAACACAGCAATGTGTCATTAGTTGTAACAATAAAGTTTGGTATAATCCTTTGTACCATATTATCATTTCACCCTAGATAAGCAAAGAGAATCAGTTTCTTCAGTTTTTAATATGGTTTTGCCTACTTACTATGGATATATCATGTGTACAGGCCACCACAATAGAGCCAGAGGGCTGAAAATGTGAACATTTACTTCATATGTCTAGAAAAAACGTTTTTTGAAAAATTCTTTCTAGTCCAATTTATTCTAAATTGGTCCCTTAGTTGGTGTCCAACCATATTGACTCCTTTTCAAAGTTGAAAATTCAAATTTTTTCAGTGATCAGTGTCCAACAAAAGGTGAAAGAAGTAACCTAATCATTGATCATCCTTTTTTCCAAATTTTTTGATTGATCACTTCCAACATGACATGCTGCCAAAAGATGTTAGTCACATGATAATTTTTATTTGTGACTAACCAGACCTGAGTTTGTTTATCTCTTTGTTGTTTGATTTTGAGATTTGGGTTTTATGTCTGGTGAGACCTGGGAAACTATTAAAAGATTAAAAGATTGATCAATCTGCTCAAATTTCCTGAACTTGATGTTTGCATCGTTAAAAGAACTCCTGTATACATCTGAGAGACTTACTTTGATGATTTTACTTTAGGTACAATTGTAACAGCCGTTTCTTCACAGAAGACAGCCATCTCTCCTTTTTCCTTGAAGAGATGTATCCGCATATACATTAGATGATTATGTATATAAGGAAATTCAAACTACTTAGATATCAGGAAATTCTATCACTATAATTGTTTTACTGAATACTTTGTCTGATTTTCCTAGAGAGGAAAATCCAAATATTTTTTTATATGTTTTACAATATCTAATTCTATCTTTATTGAGAAAATGTATTTCTCAGGCACATTTTTGTTAATTCTGTGTCAACTTAAGAAATTTATGTAGAATTTGATTTATAAATGTTTTAAAATTCATCAAAAATATCTGTATTTCATTAAATGTATTTTTTAACAGGTTTTATTAATTTTCTTTGAACCCAAAAAATTAATCAGGAGAATTTTATCAAAGCATGAAAAGAATGCATACAAAAATATATTTTTAAAAAAGATAAAATGTTTTATGACTTTTTACTTTATTCAAGTATTTTAATACAATTTTTTCAATTGTCAAAATTTTCATCTTTAGATGAAAAAAATATTTCTTTTCATTTAAAAATGCTCGTTTTTATTTCATATTTTCAAAGAAATTAATTCAACAATTTATAAAACAAATGTATTGCAAAAAGAAAAGAAGTTACAACTGAAAGAAGAGCTGAGTTGTTGAGTAAAAACTATTTTATGCTTGGATTTTGTATCAAACGTAGAATTCAGACAAAATTTGGTTCAAGTTGAAATTGAAAGATTTCAGATTACACCAGAATTGAAATTTTATGTAACTCAAGCAAAAAAAAGATGAAATGTGGAATTCAGAATCCTTCAACGAAGAACATTGTGAAGAAATAGAAAAACAAAATTTGAAAAAAAATCATAAAAAACCATCAACAAAAACTATCAACATAGGTTTCTCCAGTTCTTTACCGGGTCATGCTGGCTATTCACGTATCTCGTATTCAGGCCATACTGATAATGCTTCAAGGCTGAACATTTCAACATTTACTCCTTATGTTTAGAAAAAACAATTAATTTTTTTGAAATCAGATTTTCATTGAAAGAACCTTCCAGTTTACGATGAAGTTCATCCAAAATTGGTCCCTAATTTGAGTCAGTTTGTATTTTTTAATTCAGACTTTTTAGTATCTAACAAAGGGTGAAACATGTAATTTATTTATTGATCACCCCTTTTTCTAAATTTTATTTGATAACCCCCAACACAGCATGCTGCAAAAAGACATTGGTCACATGATGAGTAATTAACTAGATCTGTTAATTAAATGAAATTTTGATCTCAGTGTAATCAGAAAATTTATGCCTTTGACTTTAATCAATTTTGAGTCCACAGTCTATATTTGTTCCAAAATTTCATTCCTTTTTTTTCTTCTTTTCTTTTTCTTTCAGGTATATTCAATTTGACTGCTTCCTCCCCTGTCAATTTTACTGATTTTCCCACTGTGAATTTAACTTCTTCCTCTCCTATCAATTTGACTGATTTTTTTCCTATCAATTTGACTGATTTTTTTCCTGTCAATTTGACTGATTTTTTCCCTGTCATTTTTACTGGTTTCTCCCTCAGTCAACACTGACAAAATCTGTGGAGGATGTTAACAAAAGCAAGAATTTTATTGGAATGCCTTTTCATGATATTTTGGACAGGAAAACCAGAAGAAAGTTGAGGAATTCAATTTATTATTGAATATTTGTTCTAGATGTAAATTTGTATTTCACTTCTCTTAATACATCATTTGCTGTAAAACACGGAAGAAGAGGATACAGTCTTTGCTCATCTTGTTGAAAAGTTGTCTCTTTTTACTGGGTCCTGCTTGCATATAAATATAGAACAGATTCAGGCTCGGGTGGAGCCATCAGAACCTTAGGAAAGTCTCTTTCACCACCCACTAATCCTAAAGTCAGTCCATGTAAGTATTTGTAAAATCTAAATCAATGATTATCGGGTAAGGGACATAACCCTGCTGTTAAAGTGTCCGTGTCTTTTTTTTTTAACCACTTGAGTGTGTAGTATTGTCAACAATTTGGATATATTCTCTCCAACCCATGCCCACTGTGTCGGCCTATTTTTGTAAAATATGAAATATCCAGTTATATGAATGTTTATAATGTAGTGGAAAAAAAGAAAACAGAATTCCAACTTATGCTGCTTTTAAAATCTTTTTTGTATTTTTATGCTATCTTGAAAAATGTGTGTTTTCTCCCTTTGACCTGTAAAAAAAAAAGAAAGAAAAATGTTCAATTATTTCTGCTTTCCAATAAATTGTGTAAATTCATTGTATTTCTGTGAAGAAGCATTATTGTTACTCTTCAGTTCTTCTCTTGTTTTTGTTTCTTGACTCATAAATGCCGATTAGCCTCTATTTGATCCACCATCTATGGATATCTCTCTAAAATCAAAGCCTAGGACAGTGGTTCCCAAACTTTTTCAAATCACGGCACCCTCGGTGTATAATTAAAACATAAAAAAAGTTATATATTTTTGTCCTCTTAATAATCATAATGACTGGTCGGATTAGCGAACCGGTTGTTCTCAAAACAGTTTCTGAAATCTTGGAATCAAACTGAAGATTGCCACCCTTATCTCCTTTTTCTTACAAGATTTTTGCTTTTTTTCCCACTTTTATCTTCACTAAATGGACAGTGTGATCCGTAATTTGCCAGTTTGATGTCACTTCTTATCATGATGAAGCATCACAGCATTGAATTATGATTGCCTAGAATTGTTCAAATTCAAAATTATCCTGTGGTGCCCCAGGGAGCTAACCACAGACCTTCACTTGTGGTGCATTATAGTTCACCCTAGACCAGTGATTCCCAAAGTGGAAGTGGAAGCTATGAGAATCATTGCAAAAGACTTGCTTCACAGAACATCCGTACATAACTCTGCCAACAGTTAGCCAGACTACTTCTTTCACTGATGATTTAAAAAAATAAGAAAATAAAAAAATTTAATTGCTATAGACACAACAACTTTATTTAACTCTACCTTTCGCGTGTAAATTAAAAAATAAGCCAGATAAGTTTAAAAAAACTCTTGCAATCAATGTGATAGAGTTGGATTATTTCCCTCATGAATATTTATTTTCTTTCATAATATTTGGCTGCATACTCTCCGGCCTCTTCGGGTGTTCTTTATTCTGGAATGGGGAATCACTTCCTGAAACACATACTCATATTCTACTTGACATGTCACATCCATTTTAAAAATATACAAACAATAAAGTTGATTAAAATGTGAGGTGTGTGAAGGTCAAGCAATATGTTTTATTAAAGCTGAAAGAGTTACATATTTTCCATCAGTGGAAAATGCAAAGCTAAAGAAAGTAGAACACTACATCTATCTGTGATAACGAATCTCCAAGAAATCCCCAAAAGAAAAAGAAATTAAGCAAAGAATCAGTCAAGGTTGGCAAACTTTCTTTTGATCGTTATGTCAACGTGTTCTGCGTAAATGCCAATTGTTTTGCTTGAGTTTATGTAGAGGTCAACCTTCTTGCTTTATTCATTTAGTTCATCTAGCATTATTTGGATCTAAGGTTCTAAGCAAAAAGGTCAATATTGTCAGCAAATCTGAGGTTACTTAGGTATTTGCCGTCTTTTTTGATTCCTTTGTGGTCCCAGTCTAGATTTCGGAAGATCATTTTGAAGTAGGCAGTGAAGAGTTTGGGTGAACCAGTATCACTTTGTCTCACTTCCTTTTCAAGTTGAAAAGGCTAAGAGTCTTTATGTAGCCTGATGAGGGAACTGCTGTCTCAGAAGTTATGTTGTAATACCATGACATATATGGGGTCTACGCCTTGTATGATTGCATTAATGACTTCGGGGATTTCCACTGATTCAAAGGCCTTTTTTTAAAAGTTAACAAATGCTACAGTGAGTGGCATTTTATATTCAGCTTCTTTCTCTTTCAGTTGATTTACTGAATGGAGATGGTCAATGGTTGAGTAGCTTCACCTGAAGCCAGATTGTTTTAATCTACTGATGACTTTTCCTGCTTTTTTGAGTAGGTGATGTTATCAGGTCCAAGAGGGTTTCTTTGGTTGATGGCTTGCTTCACCTCCTGCGGAGTAACTTCTGGCAAATCCTGGAACTGATTACTCTTGGCTTGTGTGTCCTGTTCATTGTTCTGTGTCTCTCATTCAGTGGAATAGAGGTTTTTGTAAAATTCCTGGGCACAATTCAGCCCCTACCCATGAGCTCTCCATCTTCCTCTCCCTATATTTTTTAAGCCCCTTTTTCGAGAATGCTTTTGATGACTGCAGTCATTGCTTCAGTCAGTTGTAGAACTCAACATTCTAACAATTAATGCTTCATAAGAAAAACCAAACTTAATTTGTTGAATATAGAGGCTGTTCAATCCCTGTTCAACGACCAATGAAATCTAAGTATCCCTTTCTTTTTGAGAGGTCATGAATACGTGTATGGTATGTGGCCTCTACATTGAACACGTCCACTTTTGGATGGTGGGGGAAGCTGGTACAACCATGCAACATGCAGAGAATCACACTGAGAGATCACCAGATGGCCTGCCATATTAGAGAAAAAACAGGTCAAATGGCAATAGGCAGATCATGTTGTACAAATGGCTGACAGCTGCTGGACATCATGACTTATGATGTGGATCCCCAAAGATCACCTGTGGCCAGAAGAAAATAATATGGCATGACAAACCAGACAAGTTCAGAAAATACTGGCCCTGCAACGTCCATGATAAAAAGATTGGGCAAATCTTGGAAGATTTGTCCAACAACGGATGCTATAAGGCTGCTGCAGTTGACGAGGTTGGAGGTAAGTACTTGAGTCAAAGTAAAAATCCAGAATTATGAATACCGATTTCACAATTAATCAGCAAAGAAAAAGTCTGTGTTGTCCCTTTCAAATCACTATCCAAATGAAAAGTCATTCATAATCCAATTCTGATTCCGAATCAACTATGCTGGTCTGAATGTTCCAGAGTAGAATTTGTCATGCAGCTGAAATTAAATAACTCAAGGGAGATGATTCTGCTCTTAGACATTCACCATTTGATTTTGAACTAGACATACAGTAATTACAACAATGAACGGTGAATGTCAGAGAGCAGATTGAGAATCAGCACCCTTGAATCATCTAATTTCATCTGCAATTTAGCAAATGAAATTTCGGCTCTGATTTTGAATTAGTAATACAACAGAGCCAAAATTGCATACGTGAAATTGTATGACGATGATTCTGCATGTAACAGCTTAACTCAAGAATCACACAACATATCCTAATGAAATTTTCTGTGAGTACAGTGGGTGGGAATCCAGGCCAATGTGAAACTAAGTATTAAACGTTTACACAGAAATTTCAAATACATGGCTTCTCATGTGGAACATATAAAAATGCCAATATACACAGTTGAACAGCTAATCCTGAAACAATCATATATATATACATATATCAATCAAAAATTAAACCCACAATACATGAACTGCAGATTCTTGAGGTTGACAAATGCTATAGCAAGTGGCATTTCATATTCTACTGCTTTCTATCAGAGCTGCTTCACTGAAAAGGAATGGTCAATGTTTGAATAGCTTCTCCTGGAACCAGCTTGTTCTTGTCTACAGTTCGGTAGATCATTAGCCTTTTGTCATTTAGAAGTTCCGGGGTTCTTTTCTCTCTCTCTCTATAATAGTATATACAAATGGATATATATATATATGTATATACATATACATATATACATGCAGATATGTATGAATATGAATGCATATATACACATACATATATATATATATGTATATATATTTACATATATATGAATATATTCCAATTTTCCACAACATTACTGTCTTATAAGTGAGTTAAATGGAATGGCTAATTTTTATGTATATATAAATATGTGTGTGTACATGAATATATGTATGCATGTATATGTATCTATACATACATATATATATACATATATGAATGCATGTACATATATGTAAACACATATAAATGCATGTATACGAAAGTTTGCCTGATGAGGACAGAAACATGAGCTAGTTTATGTAGTGAATCCACGTTCTACTATATTTATATATATATATATATATATATATATATATATATAATTGTTGTGTCAACCACGGACAGCTGTTTTGATGTATTACATCTCTTCAGTGTGGCTATGGAAGCAAAATTGAAACATTCACTTCAGACCCGGAAGCCGATATCCTACCTCTGGACAATGGAACTGGATGGTCAGTAAAGCTGTATATAAGCTACATAGCTATTTAGCCAAAGATTCCTCAAAACTATATAAATATATATATATATATATATATATATATATATATAAAAATATGCATATATATATAGAAAGAGATATATGTATATATATATATATATATAAAGATATAGGTATATATATATATATATATATATATTATATATATGAAGATATATATATGTATATATATATATATATGTATATATATATGTATAAAGATATGTGTATATATACATATGTATGAAGACACATGTATATATATATAGATGTATGAAGATATATGTATGTATATGTATATATATAAAGATATATGCATATATATATATATATATATAAAAGTATGTATATCTAGATATATGAAGATATATGTAAAGATATATGTATATATATATATATATATATATATGAAGATATATGTATGTATATATATATATATATATATATATATGTATATATATATGTATAAAGATATGTGTATACATACATATGTATGAAGACACGTATATATATATAGATGTATGAAGATATATGTATGTATATATATATGTATATATATAAAGATATATATGAATATATATCTATATATATATATATATAAAAGTATATATAGATAGATATATAGATGTATATCTATTTATATATAGATATATGAAGATAGATGGATAAATATATATATATATATGTATTTATATATGTAGATATATAAAGATAAATGGATAAATATATATAAAGATATATGTATATATGAATATATATGTATGAGGATTGTATGTATATATATATATATACATATATAGAGATATATGTGTATATATATATGTATAAAAATATATGTGTATAATTATATTTGTAAAGATATATGTATATATATATATATGTATAAAGATATATGTATAAAGATATATGTATATTTATATATATGTATATGTTTAAAGATATATGTACATATACAAATATATATATAAAGATATATGTTTATATATATGCGCATAAAGATATATGTATATATATATAAAAATTTATATATGTATTTGTATATATATTTATATAGATATATATTCATAAGAGAGATACGTCTAAATATATATTCATACAGAGAGATATGTCTAAATATATATTCAAAGATATATATAAAGATAAATATATATATATATACATATTTATATATATATATATATATATGAAGATTATGTATATATATAAAGATACATTTATATATATATATATATGAAGATATATATATATATATATATAAAGATCATATATAAATAAAAGGAAAAATATGTATGTATATATATATATATATATATATATATATATATATAAAGATATTTCGATATAGATATATATATATATATATATATATAAAGATATATTGATATGTATACATATATATAAAGATAAATTAATATATATCTATAAAGATATATCGATATATATGTATATATATATGAAAATATATATATATATACAAAGATATACATATATGTATGTGTAAAGATATGTATATATATAATGATATATATAAATATAGATATATATGTATATATATTAAGATATGTATATATATATGAAAATATATATGTATATATATACATATATAAACATATATGTATATATATAGATATGTATGTATAAAGATTCATGTATATATGTTTAAAGATATATATATATATATATATATATATATATATATATATATATATATATATATATCAGGAATTCCTTTCTTAAACAGCTAGTCCATTTTTTTAAAATTCATATTGTACAAACTCTACCAGAAATGTCAATTTTCCATCCTCATGTTACAAATTCAGAAAAAAATCCAACAAAGATTGCGAATGAATTTTTGTTTTCTGACCTTCTATGTGGTCCAGCGACGGCCGGATCACAAGCACATTAGATGAATATCAATCACTATCAATGGAAAAAGATTTCAAGGGCATTACTCTTTCTAATTTCTCTTTAGATTTGAATTAGGCTTTCCCGATTACTTCCCTTTGCTAACATTCGTATCGAATCAGTTCTTGATTCTCCTATTGTCAGTTTCTGATATGCTTTTAATTTGTTAATTATGATGAATTTTCGTTGCAATTGATTTTCATATTAGTTGCTCAAAGAGTAGAAACAAACAACAAACAAATATTTCCAATGGCAGACCACTTTTGAGCCTCACAAAAAAATGTACTCCCCTTCAATGATAATAGCTGTCTTGAAATTTTCTCATATTATTCTCATGTTTTGTGAAAGAATTCATTTTTATACAATTATCCAGTGTTACACATTACCTCAAGAGCGTACTAAATAAATACAAAGTACAAGTAAGATCTAAAAATTCAGTGAATACTCTTCTTTAGAAAATTGTAAGAAGGCCGAAAAGTGTGTCGTACAATTGTGATAAAATCCGTGACAACGATATGGGCCAGAATAATTCATGGAATATTGACGATATTTTAGATCTTCAAAGAACATCGATGTAAGCATATAAATTCCAGGGTTTCCACGGTTCGTAGCGATATTCAAATTAATTCAAGTGGCTCTAACGATCAGTGTATTATAAATATATATATATATGTAGTACTTTCCAAACCCCGGTGTCTATAAAAATAACGTCTCTCTCTCTCTCTCTCTCTCTCTCTCTCTCTCTCTCTCTCTATATATATATATATATATATATATATATATATATATATATATATATATATATATATATATATCAATCATACTCTTTCTTATTCAACTGGTCCGAAAGGACTAGAAGCCCTGATCTTCCTGCTCCGTGTTGTATCAAATATGCAAGTACACAGTTGATTTGACTTTGCACTTCTGTAACCTTTTACCGCCCGTAGTGATGCCGAAGTATCTCAAGTATTTCTAAAAAGGCAATTAACCAAAATGTGCTTCTTTTTTGTTGTAAATGAATGTTCATTCTCTGAACATATGAAGAAGGATGTGTTCCACTTCAATGAGCATCTCACGGGGCCAAAGTCAATCATCGACATGGTCAAGCCTTTTACCAGGACATAAAACCTACTGACCCGATCCTGGCGATTTCATCCACCCTTCATCTTCATCTAATCTCAGTCGAATATTTTTAGAAAACTTTGAGAAAAAATCTTTTTCCCAGTCGACAAGGGGCTAGTGGCCAAAAAGTTAGCGGCTCGGGGAAAGTCCAGTTGGGTCAGTTTTCTTCGCACTGATGCACGAGGGAAGTCACGAATCCACTTTTCCTTCAGGTTATGAGCACATCCGGTTGGTGATGATTTTTGTGAAAAGTTTATATATGCAGTTGAGCAGGCTTGTAGGTCTGTAGTTGTTGAGATCTTTGGGGTTACCTTTTTTATGTACAAGCATTATAACAGCAAAAATCATCACCAACCGGATTACTAAAACAATAGACGAGAATCAACCACGAGAACAGGCTGGATTTAGAAGAAATTTCTCGACCATAGATCATGTTCATTCAATAAATCAGCTGGAAGAGAAGGCAGCAGAATACAAAATGCCACTCGCAGTAGGATTTACAGACTTCAAGAAGGCATTCGACTCTCTAGAAATTCCCATGGTCATGAAGGTCATCACCCTACAAGGTGTAGACCCTGTATACGTTAAAGTACTGCAACACATATACAACCACAAAAACTCATTCATTCGGCAACATAAGGACTCTGAACTGTTTCAGCTCCCAAAAGGAGTGAGACAAGGTGATACCAGCTCACCCAAACTCTTTACATCCTACCTCGCCGTTGGACATGAACCTTCCCCAGGCTTGCCACAATTCTCTATCATGGGCGTCGCGGAGCCAATACTTCCTAAACTTGTCTAGCTCGTCCCTCCATCTAATATTTTGCCGGCCTTGGTTGTGCATGTGATCTCGAGGGATCCTTGTCGCGAGTCGTTGTGTCCATCGGTTGTCCGCCATTCTTGCAACATGGTCAGCCCACCGCCATCTGAGATTTTTAATGGATTATAGTTGGACTATTTCCCTGCTCTGCCGAAGAGTACGTAACCAGGACGTTGTGGAAAGAAGTAACCATGTAGACAAGGAAAATAGTTCAACTATGCCGCTTACGATGAATGATTTGTTTTTTTTTGTTGAAAATATGAGATTAATTTTTATTGAAAAAGATCATAAGCCATATCTTATTGTTTGTCTCGACTAGTATTTTCAAAATAAAATAAAGGCGAAGAAAATAGTCAACGGATATTAAAAATCTGCTTATTGTGATCATTTTGATCACTAAAAAAGTCTGATCTTCGGTGTCATCCGATTTATCGGCGTTTCATCAGCCTTTCAAAGTCTGTCGTGAGAAAGAAAGTCAATACATTCTGAAATTGTCTTACTTTTTGCCGGTCACAATTTCGCATATGATCTCGGGGAATCCATGTTGTGTGTCGCGATGTCCAGCGGCTTTCTGGCATTCTTGCAACATGTCCAGCCCATTCCATATTAAACATGATCAACTTTGTGCGTTGCGTGGTTCTTGGTTTGGATGTCAATCTATGGGTTAGGTTCCCTGTGTCCTGGTCCGTAGGTGACCGTAGAGTTGTAAACCCTTCAAGAACCAAAAGGATTTTTTGTTCTCGATTGTCATGTGCACCTGCCGAAATCTTGCCAACTTAGGGTGATTCTACCTTCTTTTTTTTCTGATGATCTCAAGAAGATTCGTCGTCCCGGGTCGATGTAATGATTTCTTTCTTTTTCGCTCTGCGTTTACAATTCTGAAATTTTAAATCCTCGAATTACTTGTTGCTGATGACATTGGTTTTATCAAAGTTCATGTGAAGACCAACTTTCTTGCTTCCTTCATTCACTTCGTCAAACATTGTCTGGAGATGATGACAGCTTTTGGGGAAAGAAAACCCAAAAGGAACCACAAACATTTTCTCAAGATAAATAAATGAAGATAGAAAGAATTCTTTTTTGTATTCATTGATCATTTTATTTCCACAAGATGTCAGTCCCCCGTTATACATTGCAATCAAACCAGATACAATTAATAACAATTAATTGTACGTACAGTAACTGTGTACACACTCGTATATTCACAATATAAAATCAATACGAAGCATTCAAATTTCACTTACAATCATTGTTATCTTTATTCCGTCTTATAAATCACAAGCCCAGGAAAATAGCAAAGATCTACGAAAAACATTCTTAGCTGAAAAAAAGAAATGAACAGAAAAAATAGGAATATTCAGTGTGCAGTTTTTTTGTCTTTCCTGAATAGGGCGACTGGAATTTAGTTATCAAACCAAATATTTCATACATATACGTATATAATGATGAGATTAGGGAGAGAAAAACAGAGAAAAAAAATTAGATATTGCTCTATATTGTATAATTAATATTTTCATTTTTTCATTTGATAAAAAAATATTTAAATGTTAAAAATTTAACTGCACTATTTTATCAGATTTTTTATCGAATCATTTTCAAAATAAAGTTTTATAATTTATATATATATATATATATATATATATATATATATATATATGTGTGTGTGTGTGTGTGTGTATATTAAAGACTACGTTTTAGGAAAACCTTAGACACTATTCATTGTCCATTCTTTAATTTTGAAATGAGTCATTATCATCCAAATGGTTGTTCGGACTACTGAAATCATTTTCTGTAATTTTTAGAAAAGTCATTAGGATTCATGAAGTTGTTCAGATAATTGTAGGATAAGATGCCTTATCTAATTTTGAGTTGAGTCGTAATCCTTCAGGGGGTTGTTGGACTACCTATCTCCTTATTTTCAAGTTTGTTTTATTATCACATCGTTTCGATTGATCCATTCTACGGCCTTCCTCAGGTTACAATTCGTATAGTAACAACGAAAATAATGAGATCAACAGTCCGAACAATTCTTGGAGAGATAATTATCGTTTTAAAAAGGCAATGAAAAAGACGTGACGTTTATTGGTTTTTATAATTAAAAAAAACGGAGGAAAGTCGTTTCGCTAATCGATTATTTTTATATAAGCTATCTCCAAACATATATTTAATACACAAATCTGTTTTAGCGCAAGTAGAATTTGTTTATAATAAATGAGGTAAAAATATTTTTGTATTATCTTTGAAATATATTTTTCTTTTGTTTCTGCTTTGATGTCTGGTTCCAATCAATAAATATCTTTAAAATCTTTATTACGGATTGACAAAAAATTAGGAGCTGCCAGTATTATGAAAAGGGCTAAATCGATGTGTTCACTGTCAAGGAGAAATGTGGAGGTTTCATAATAGAATAGATGTTAAGGATGATTCACTTACGGATTTGCGTGTTACGTTCCAGTTTTTGTCATATTTGCGGCATTATTATGATTATCATTATTATTATTATTATTATTATTATTATTATTATTATTATTATTATTATTATTATTATTATTATATGTTCGTTACGCTTTTTGATTATGATTCCTTCTCAAATCTTTCCCCCTTTCTCTTCCTCCTTGCCCATTCTGACAATGTAATAAAAATGATAAGAATGGACGAGGGTGCTTATGCTTGGATAGAAACAAAAGGGACTCAAATTTCACAAAAGCTGTCATTCATTCATTATTCCTCCCAAAATTTTGAAGTCTAAAAATAAAGTTATAGCAGTAATAGACCAGAGGAAATCTAATTATCCAACTATTAATTCTTCTATCTCAGGGGTTCTTAACGTTTTTAAGGTCCCCATACCCCAAGGCACCAGCCATTATGTCCCATTGCCCTCTCCACCGACAATCGAAATTAGCATCATCATCATTAAAAAAAAATATTCAAGTTTACAAAAGTACATTTTGATGTCTTAATTTTGAAAAACCAATTCAATTCTAACCTTTGAAAAGATTAGATTAGAACCTCTGTTATTAGTCAAAAGGATGAGATGTAATGGTTGAATTATCGACTTCAACAAACAACAGAAGATTACTTGCATCACGTGTGACTCTTTCAAATTTCTCCCAAAGACTAAAAAAAGATATTCCTCGTCTCCCTATTTATCTGCGCCCCTGCGTGGACACTGGTTGAGGGCCAAGGTGATAAGTTTTTCTAACAGAATTTGCTCCCCATACCTTCATAGATTCCCCAGGTTCAGAATCACTGATCTATATATCTAGCAACTGTTTTGGACTTGGCACAGAGTTCATAACTCTCTACTTCTGTGCACCTATCTATCTAGCTATCTATCCATCCATTTATTTACTATCTACGTGCGTTTATATCTATCCATCTATCTCCGTTTGTTAATATCTATCTATCTATCTATCAAATCTTCTGTCTATCCACGTATGTTCATATCTATCTATCTATCTATCTATCTATCTGTCCTTTTATAAAATATATTCCAACCATTCAAACTTCGGTCGTCCTGGGTTCTCAAAGAGTATTGTTTGAAGACGAAACATCCACAAAAAATCAATTACTTCTCTAACGGAACAGGTTCGCGAACACACCCTCATCTATTGACATAAAACCTATTGATGAGAACAAAAAAAAAAATTGAACGTATCCCTCCATCCTGTGGGGGAGAGACACACTTAAACTAATATATACAACCATCACTCAACATACGTTCAGTTTTATAAGTGCGTACATTTATGTTCTGTGTTAATATATATATATTATATATATATATATATATATATATATATATATATATGCATACACACACACATATATATATATGTACATATTCATATATATATGTATGTACTTACATATAGACAAACATTTATACACATATACACACAAATATATATACATATAAACATTTATAGACACATATATATATATATATATATATATACATATATACACGTGTATATGTATATATAGATATATATATATACACACACATGTATATATATACATACATATATAAAGTGAGATAGATAGATTGATAGAAACACTCATAGATATCGGAGCTGACTCAGAGGATTGGTAAATATGAACGATAAGAAAGATTAGTATCAAAAGTGATTGATATTGACATTTGATACTCATTTGAAAACAACAAGATTCACTTTATCGTCTGTAATTTTGGCAAGATTCATCGAAGGAGTTTTTAAAGAATTGAACATGCTATTTTGTCGCTCAAACAACGTTTCAGCCGATCCATTCTTTGCCTCCATTGGTACGTAAAGAAGGGGGCTTCTTGTATCTTGTAGTGTCAAGTAATTGTTACAATCTCTGGCGTTTTTAACACATTTCAAAATGGCTTTTTTGATAAGAGATTTTCAGATGTTATTGTTATCGATTCGCAGTTTGCTTTTATGAAAAGGACCATTTCAAGACAAAAAAAGCCAATCGGTCCTCCAATGAACGGAAAACGACTCAGAATTTGTCATCGAACACCCAATACCGATATATAGGGATATATGTACAAAAGCTTTGTGTCCAGTCCAATACAAGCTCATGTTCGGGGAAGTGATTCCACACTGCACAACCAGGAACATCCGACAATGGTCGGAGGGCATGTGGCCGAACCGTTGTGGACAAATGATATAGAGACGAGGAAAACAGTCCGACCATATACACAATGATTAATACGTCCCGTCCAGCGAAATTCAGTAATGAGTTCGATTGTCCGGAAAACTCTTTGAGATTCACTGTGTTGCTTATGAGTTCGTTTTTGCTGTGTGGCTGTTTAGAGCAGACGACAATAATGACATTAAGAACAGAGTTGACACTGCACAAAGCAGTCGTGTGCTGTGATTGGAAGTGCAATTTATATACATGATTCTAGCAACATATGCAGGATCCATTCAATATAAAAGAAAGTACACGACAGCGAATTCAAATCACCAATAATAAATCATGGCCAGTAAAGGAAAGGAAATGCAAGCATATCCTACGAAAATCCACCGAATGTCTCTCTGTCTGTGATAGCCTAACTCAGAAACCAATCAACATATCCCCATGAAATCTTCTGTATCTACTAATGGGACCCCCAGGTATGGTTTGAGCAAGTTAGTTTTTGGAAATTCACAAAAAGAAATCATATGAGGGAATGTTTGATTGCACTCAACCCAATAATAATGATCTGATCACATCTATCTATAAAAGGATAAAACTCTTATTCCGTTTATCTGTTTGTTTTAAGTACAAATGCCTGCCGTGGAACCTCATAATCGAATGATAAATCGCGCGCCAATGGACAGAGGAACCAATATCACGTGACTGACACATCTCCTAGAATATCGCTAAAGATAATTTTTTTTTGAATTGTTGAAAAGGGTAAGGTCTTTTTTGCCGCAGATCAAAATCATCGTCTTCGTTGTGGGCAACCTCACCAACATAGTCTTAAAATCAGAATATCAATTCATTTTTTGTGGTAATATGAATAAAAACTGATAAATAATAAGTGATTTTCAGATTATTTAAAAGAAAAAAAATTCCCATACAATAGAATGTCCTGAATTGATATTAAAAAAAAACTTGTTCCATCACCTGATATCTACAAAACATTTTCTTTCTTGATATGCCAAGATGGTTTTCGAAGTAATGTGTGATTGGGCTGAGCAGTGGGATAAATCATCCCCAACAACTACCCGGATGTGTAAGATGAATAGATAGATCAATAAATAAACAGGCTTTTAAACATAGATATATGTATAGGCTAATACTCAATATGTACGTCTGTGTGTGTGTGTGTGTGTGTGCTCAAAAAATTGAGAAGGGAGTATTTTGTAGAACCCTTTATACACTAACGCCTTGTGAATGTATGACTTGTTTTCATGTAAACATTCAATCGGTATGAATTGGAATGCTCTATAAATTGTAAAAAATGAGAAATCTTAACCGAGATTTTTTGAAGGGTTAAATGTTTTTTCATGAATTCAAAAAGGAATATGACAAATGAAAACAAAGAGACTTTCAAAAATGCTTTCCCGCTTTTCTTTCCTAGGTTGTTTTTGAGAGAAAGGTGGGAAATGAAATATTCAATTCATTTTTCAATTTTGTTTGAGAAGGGGTCAGGGTGTATTAATCATTATGTATGATATGGTCGGGACATGATCCCTCTCTCTCTTGTGTTCATTTGTTCAGAACGTTTGGTGTATACGACGCCTGAAGGAAGCAGCGCACATAGTAGAACTATTTAACCGACTGAGCATGAATAAAAACAGCATCTGGGAACCTCTTATCAAAAAGACCATTTCCAGAAAAGCAAACAGGTCATCCAATGTAAGCGAAGTAAGTCAGAATTTGACACCGAAACACAATCCAGATATATAGAAACATATATACGTGAGGTGTGTAGTCCAATCGAGCGCGGATTTTTGGAAGTGATTCCTCGTTCTAGAATCAGGAAACCCCCAAAAGATCAGACGGTTTACGAGCGAAACGTTGTGAACAAATAAACACACAGACAAAGAAAATAGTCCGACAGAATGAAATATAAGATGTTCGGCCCCAGAAGTTCCTGGAATTTCATCATCGAAAAAAATCTCTCCGAAGTTGTTCTCCTTCATGGGCACATTCCCAAACATTTGGATAGCATCTCGTATACAGTGCTACTCCGCTTAATGCTACCCCGTTTAGCAATGTTTCGCTATTTTTTTGTAATAAATTTCGTAATGTTAAATTTCCGAAGTAGATAATGATAAAAGACAGCATCATGGACAGTCTCGGAAATAACTGTGTTATGGTTATTTGGTTAATTTACCGCGAGGATAAGAATTAACCCATTCACATTCTCATTCATATACACTGAAGTTCATCAAGTATCGATAAACATCGACACGGAGTGAAATTTCACCTGTTCTGGAAAGTAGCTACCATATGAGATACACAACACTAATCCACTCTATCTTGTTATGGCTCACCAATGACTTGAAAATGGACCTGTCTGGGAGCACAATAATGAGGCAAAGAGAGATGTTCTGGACATCTACCTCGTTTAGCGCTGTTTCGTTTCAAAAATTAAAACAAAAACATATAATCAGAAGTTATTCGAACAGGATTTAACCAGCAGGAGTGTAAACAAGTCGGTAAAGGACACAATAATATATTCCAACTGATATTTTTTTCTATTTTAGTGGCATCACTGGGAACACAACTATACGAAAATAGCCAAAAACTTGTCTTTTTTAAAAAAAATTCTTTTTGCTAACAGTGCAACGTAATAATGCAATACACAGTTTGAACTGAAAATAATATTTTCAAACATTTTTCGTCAATTAAAAAAAGCAGAATGATGTGACAATAATTGTTTCACAAAAAACGTAAGTTTTTTTTTGTTTTACAACAATCAAATTACGGAGTATACAATGATAACCTTGTGTATGGTAATGATAATATTAATAATACTAATTTTACTACTACAATTACTACTTCTACTATTTCTACTGATAATAATTCCAAAAAAGATAGACTTTCATTCAACAACCCCACCAAAATTGAGTCATGAGTGACGACCATCGTCATGACAATCAGAGCATTGGACCTAATACTAAATTTCACAGAAAGGGACCCTGGATGGAATTGAAATTCGAAATAATGTAGGGACGATACTAACAACTGTACTACTCAATGCAATTTTAGGTTGGTGACTAAATAATAATAATAATAATAATAATGATAATAATAATAATAATAATAATAATCGATTCAAGGAAAGGAGTTGCTGGAGTACTGAGGAGACTGGCTGTCACTTGATCTCCAATGAGAGCCACTAGTGAAAAGGTCAACGAGAACAACAACCACCATAGCGACATGAATAATAGTTAGGAATACTGAAAAGAATGCTCTGAGTTTTGAGGAGAATGATCTTGTCTCAGTCTGGCACAAGGTGTCAAGTGCGGGCGCTCATTGAGGATCTGTCCATTACTGTGCAGTGAAGCACATATTTTTCAGTGATTGTAGTGGTGCCCCTTGGCCCAACTGTGTCCCTGCATTTTTTTGATAGCTCTTTTAGCCCTTTTAAAGAGTTTTTCGGATAAATTAGACGTTTCAATAGTCCTCAAAAATATTACATCCCCATTAGTTGCAGAGTTTGCAGGCCCCACGCATCGCCTCTGATTATAGACTGGACTGTCAATCTCACGATTTCCAGTCTCCTCGAGCAAGGTTACGATACTACAAAAACCCTACTTCTTGCCTAATTGATAATAATGACCATCACGTCATTCCTGCAGAAATGAACCGACCATTCAACAAATTATTATACAAACAATTGTTCAGCGCTAAATGCATGACATCATTAGCGTTCTTCGCATTCAAACAGGAAAAGACGCTGCACACCCACTTATGGTGTGCGTAATTCTGTTAATTCGTTTGTATTTGACCTATTAACTGTAAATGACGGAAATTTCCATCATTTCAGTTCGGTTGCAAACTCAACAAAATATCCGTTCTATCTGTGATTCAGTGTTTTTATCTTATCTTGCAATTAACTTACCATGGATTATATCGTAATGGACAAGGGCTTTTATCTTGCAATGGATTATTATTTAACTTGCCACATTCGGCAGTTGATGGCTTTTTCTCTTTGTATTATGTGATGCTTCAAATGATGCAAAATACTTTGCATTGTTGAAGCAAATGAGCGGATATACGGACTTTACTTCCCCAAAAGTTAAAGTGCAATTGCAGGGGGGCAAAAGGGTTAAGGGGGCGGGGTACTAGACACGAGTAATGGTTTGCTGAATCAGCTTTCTGTCCTTTACTCCACATTCTTCAGTGCTTGCCGCGGCGGCCCTAGGCCCTACTGTACCCCCTGTACGGAGGCTGCTCGGAGAATTGGGGGGGGGGGGTAGTCTTCAGTTGACTATCTTACCCTTAAGTAGATCCACTTGTAACCCATTCATTCTTAAAATATCCTTTCGCCATTAGAATTCATCATTCTCTTCCAATCCTTACATTGACCTTATTTGCTCGAAGTGGCTTCAACTTCTCAAGAACAAGAATTTCTAAAAATCATTTCATCTTCTTCTTCTTCATTATTATTATTATTATCATTATTATTATCATTATTATTATCATCATTATTATTATTATCATTATTTTTATTATTATTATTATTGGAGTCTGTGAATCAAAGCCAACAGATGTCATATTCGAAGCTCTCAAAGAAACAACGGTCTTTAACGAACGTAATCAAAATTTGATTTTTTGTTCATCAATCTATTTTGTATCTGGAGTCGAAGATATCAAAGATGCTGGACATCGTTGTCGAAGATCCAAGAAAACCAGAAAGTCTGGGATTGTACCAAGTACGTTGGACATTATTGAGGATGTTAAGACTGGACTGCCAGACTAAAATCACTCGACCTCTGCCACGTGTCATTGGTCAGTGTGGTTTGGGTTAGGTTAGTATCACACTGCATATCTTGCACGTACAATAACGGACCTAGGAGAAGGCCTATATCCAACAAAATACTTTAAAGGTTGATTTTATTATTATAAACAGAATTAATAACTCATATACAAACATCATAGAAACGATCGCGCACGCTTATTCTTTCCGTACATATTTTGTTTTGGAGTTGGAAGAAAATTGTTCAATCGAGGTAGAACACCACGTTTTCACAAAATAATTAAACTTTCCTCCGACCAACGTTTCAATGGAATTTAAAAAAAGTTTACTTATTTTCTCCCTTTGATATGTTTCCAAAAATATTTGCATTATAAAAATTCTAAAACGATAACATTGAAATACATAAATATTCATTTGAAAATTAAATAAGTCTTATACAATGGCGTCATTAGAAAATGTGTAAAAAAGAAATTGCATTAAATTAGTGAATTCAGATTGTACCTGATGTTTTGCACATTTATCAGAATATAACCAAGTTGATTTAACTGGAACCAACGTCGACTGGTTACATGACTTCAAAAAGGCAAAATCCGTTGTTAAAACTTCTGGACACCCATAAAAACACAGATAATATCTCAACAGCTGACCGTATTTATACGTATGTCCCTGGCTCCTTGTTCTGAAGAAGTCACCAACGCCGCGAATCATGTCAATGGAAAAAACACGTTCCATTTCGAGTAACAAATTCACTTTGTACTCTTTCTTTCAATGACACATACATGATCAGTAAAACATTATATAAAACTTCTTGAATCCGATTATATAGGTTGATTGATAAATAATAATTTTGTAAAATAAATTTGATTTCCTGGTGAAAGTAATTCCTGAATATATAATATAGTTTGGGGAAATGCATTAATTACGGGGTGTAACATTTTTTTTTTTTTGAAGAAAAGCTCCAACGAATTATTTTCAATGTCTTAATACCTAAACACAACAATTCACTTCGATTTATTTGAAATATAAAAGAAAATACATGTTAGTTTTGATAAATAATAAAACAAAAAAGACGCAACAGTTTCTGTCTGTAATGAAATAAGATATATACAATAAATAAATAAGCAACAATTTTTGAACTGTCATATCGTTTAGCTGCCAAATCGTGTTTCTGTTTGCGTAAAACCTTCGCCCATCTCTAAAGCAAACTCCAAATCACTACTTATTAATCGCACCTGGCTTTATTTAATAGTTTTGCATTCAGTATCGTTTCTACTGTTTAAAACTAATTCAGATTATCTTTTTGTTTTTTCATGTATGAAGGTTATAGCAAACAATGCCCGGCTTTCATACACCGGTAAAGTAAAGAATCATCAATGTGTAAAATTTTACTGGACCAATAGGATATTGGTACTATAAAAACACCACACACACACACACACACACACACACACACACACACACACACACACACACACACACACACACACGCACGCACGGAGCGGATAATATCGTTAGTACCCACCATACTAAATAATCATAACAATTACGATTCACCACATTTAAAAAAAATATAAGTAAAGAAAAAAGTCAAGGTAGTTTGTATTGGTGGTTTTGAAATATTTTTAATTTACACTAGTCAATGGCTCGTTGCTTCACGAACGGTTATAATAAGTGTAAAACAACAGGCTCGACTAATGGCTGCTACGAATACTATAAATGTGACAGACACCGTATGAGGAGAGAGGGGAGAAAAATGTTTGATATTTCAAAAAAGAGGGAAGGGAGAGGGACAGTGGAACTGACTGTTTAACGGCCACGCTCTTATTATACAAATGATTCAGTATGGTGGGTACTAAGAAAAAAAGAGCCATTTTTTTTCTTCTCATTTTCTATCATAGATATTTTCGGATTATCTTGAAGCGACATGGCGCAAAAAGAAGGAGTGCAGAATCGAAGGCTCTTCGCCCCCTCCTACACTGTTATACGTTCGCGCGCACTAATCACACCAGCCACCATCAGATTTGAATTAAAAAAATAAAATGATACAAACAGAGAAAAGAAGAAGGGGGTTTCCAAAAATATAAACATAGCCGGACAGATTTCATTTGTCCTTTTTCGCATTAATTTCTATATTATACAAACGAATGGAAGAGGCACACTCAAACAATAAAGATAATATTTTTATAACAGACGAAAGATTTGGTGGATGTATCCAAGTAAATCTTGGATAATTTGAAAGACATTCAATGGTAAAATGAACACGGAAAAGGGCATCTTCTGTTTAACAGTTACATGCTTTGTGGAGAGTCAAGAAATGAAAGTGAGACTGCGCTTATCTGGCACAATAAATAATTAGATAAAATAGATGACAATTCAGTGAGCCATTGTCCTCATTCCAGTTGTTCGGGAGAATAATCTCATCCAATCCTTTTGTTGGTTACATTACAAGATCTTAACCACCAAACTTAATTACTCGTAGCATATTGATAAAACGTTGTTCAATTTGCTGTGAGGTCCATTGGTCAAAGAAGTGGAAAATTGAAAAATAGAACTGAAGTTTACAATTTTATATATTGAAATGTTAACATTTAGGATTATGTGCAAAAAGATGCAAAGATGTAAAGAAAGATAATTAAAGTTTAATACGTTAGATATCGAAATATTGAAATTTGATATTATGTTAGAATGCTTTTTGGAAGTTAATCGTATTTTCTATGACATTTTTATACGCAGATTCAAATCTTTGTATTTTCTTTTAACTAACGACAAATCGATTGACTGGCGACGATTTTACCGGAGCTGAATTGCCCATGTCCCTCTAAAATTAGCAAGGATGAGAATATTCGTTCGGACAATTGGCAGAATAATGACAGTTTAGTGCTTGTAACAATGTCACAGAATGTTGTATTTATTTCCTTTTAGTGCAATGTGTAAGTAGTGTTTCGGGTTCGAGTCTTCTCGGTGTTATTAATAGAACGGAGGAGAAGAGATTGAATTATGCCACTTATGAGGTTGATGTGCGAACATTAGATTATAATTCCTCTTATGGTAATGATATGTATACTGTCTTGTATCAAGGCTGGTAAAGCATACCAACCTGTTACCGTTGCTACTGCACGGTTAAGTAAAAGATATTGATTTTACCTTTGTGCTAAAGGTAACTCTCATTTTCGTCCATAATCATTGCATACCATTGCATTCCAGAAACTTTTTTGTTCTCTGGCAAAGCAACAGTGCAAAGTGATGAGAAATACATACATTAGATTCAGTTATATTTCATTTAATCTCTCTCAACCTCTTTCTTCCTCCCTCTCTCTTTCTTCCTATATATATATATATATATATATATATATATATATATATATATATATATATATATATATATATATATATATATGGAGAGAGAGAGAGGCAGGCAGAAAGATAGATAGATAGAAAGGAAAAATTTACATACTTCAGCTGTTAAATCGAAGATGCCCATAATGTAAAATGAGTGATTCCCAAACTGTAACGTATAAAAAGTAAAAAACAAGGTTTGTCTCACCATATTAAAATCCACGCACCATTTTGAAAGAATTACCTATCTAGATGATAGACAGGGAAAACGATCGATGTATTTCAGAAAACTGGCTGAAGGCTTAATAGACGATTGATACTTATTTCCTTTGGTACCTGTCGGAAATACGTAAGTATTTCAACCAGTTGGTGTACACAGGTATTAAGTTATCTATTTTTGTAGATAGATAAATTGGGCTGGATTGTATGTTGAAAGAGCAACTAACTAACAAATGTGCCAATAACCCAAAGAATAATTATTAAAAAACAAACTTTTCTTCAACGTAAAGTGTTCAGAAACATTTCAAAATTTGTATACCAGTAAAAGTGTCTGGTATCTATTCATTGTGCATCATTCAGACTCGGTAATTTAGATAATCTGATCGCTAAATTTCGGTTTTTAAATACATCACAAATGAAAGAAAATCGACCTTGGCCAACCTCCGCAGTATATCGAGATGAAATTTGATAAGAACGATCTGGCAATCACTATTCATTTATGTCATATTTATATTATATCGTTTGTTTTCTGTTTATTGATACATTAATCATTATTATTCATTCATATTTAATTTCTATTATTACGTATTTATCATTGTTACAATGTATTCAAAAAAAAAAAATTCTCAGCCAAAAAAAGACGAAAACAGACTCTTGTAAATATGTCGATTTTTTCAGCGAAAAACTGAAAATTGACTAAGATATCGCCAATACGTGTACAAGTTTTGATTGAAAAACTGTGAAAATTCTTTTGAAAGAGGATAGAGTGTCCCTCTTATTGGATTTATGCTCTACATAAATCCGTAGTTAAGTTTCAGCCATGGTTTCACGAATAGTATCGTTTTGTCCTCTATTTGAAAGCAAAAGAGACAATCAGGTCATTCTTCCTGAAATCTGACATGTTGTTTCTAGAAATGGTTTATAAATAATTCATATTTTATAGTCTTATCTAAAGAGAATTTACGTCGACAGAAGCAGTTTGAGGAATGGTGTAACAAGATTGGCCGTGTTTTATGAAAATAAGTTTAAAAAGTCTGGGAATCACCTGGAGGTAACGTGAAGAGGTAAAGAAGAAAATATCAATTTACATCAAACCATCAAATGAAATATAGGAAAAATAAGTAAATAAATAAATAAATAAATACAAAAGGTTAATTTTTGAAAGATTGCACTAATCCCTTTGTTGGACTGAATCAGTTTTGAAATCCAATAAGCAATCGACTTCTTCCAGTACCTGATATCCCTGAATGGTCACTCATCTACGTATGGACCAAGTTCGACGCTGCTTAACTTCGGTGATAAGACGAGACCTGGTGATTTTTGTTTGATTTGCCCGTAAAAGCATGTACGGTTCCAATCATTTCAAAGTCTTTACTTTTCAGCAAAAAAGAAAATTTTTTCAAGTTTTCTCTCCCTCATCGTCAGCACCAATAAATACAGATTCATTTTTTTATCCAATCTTATATATATATATATATATATATATATATATATATATATATATATATATATATATATATATATATATATATATATATATATATATATATATGTGAGTGTGTGTGTATTTATATCTGTGTGTGTCCACATGTGTTGCAGGTATCAGATCAATACACTGAGCTTTCAGAAGTATGATGAGGTGGAAGCGAAATCTTGGTTTTCAAGGTTCTGCGTTTTTTCACCCAAAATGGAGCCCGAAAACGGTGAGTTACCATGTTTTCCTGTCCACAGCTTTTTGCAGCTTGTTTCAAACGAGAAAAATCCTTCCATTTTACGCATGGTGAGCAGAAAACTCAGAAGCAAGCATTTTGTCTTGACTGCAAACAAAACCAGAATTTCTTCATTTTGCAGCCGAATATGTAATGTTGGATAAAAGCTCTCTCCTGTTGATTTTCTACCTGTTGTCGTTGCGGTCGTTAACTACCATCCCATGAGGGTAGAATGGGACACCAGGTTGGTTTTGATGTGGGGCCCATACGCGTACGTGTGGGCAGCATATGAATACAATGCATAATGTTCCCAAGCCGCTCAACTTCGCTGATCGAAGGAGAACCGGTGCTTTCAGCGTGGTAACACTGGGCTAGTGCATTTTTATCTTTCACTAACACAGTCTCATGAAAACGAATAAATCAGTAAAAAAAAAAGAAAAAAGAAATGGACGATCAAAATATCTATATAGCTCTTCTTTTCAGAAGATAAGATTATTCTTTTTCTGTTTGACATACAAGTCGACTTGTGGGACTTTGATGACGGTAATGGACGTTAGATAAATAATGTTACATCAACAGGAATAGAACTGGTCATCTTCGTTATCGTCGCCGTGATCTTACAAGTTTGAAGATTTGTTCAACTTTTTCCCTTCAAATTGTAATATTTGATTAAAAAATCAGTTCGTTCATTTTGTTTTCAAGGGCAGAAGAAAATCGGAAGGAAAAAAAAAAAGATTACGAAATTTTTAATCGGGTTCTTCCTTTAGTTTTTTTCTCCATTGTTATGATTCCTTTCCTGTGGATGTAAGATGCATTGGTATAAATGGTCACTGTTGGATTTGTCAGGAATGGTAATGAAATCTGGCAATACGGGGTTCCCGAGGCAGCATTCTCCCAAAGATGTTGTAAAACGATAGGGAAAAACCGTGTCACTCTGATAGGTTTGAAAACAAACATTGAAAACTAACACTAGAAATGCTCAGAAATTACTAATATCTGATAGGATAAAGTGGTTGATTTGTAATATATCGGTGGTCATTTACCAGAACAAGGTGGCATTCTGAAAGTAATACAACGTAATCAACGTCACATCGGTTGTTAATGAAATATTGATTACCTACAAGTACGATTTCACTCACTCAGGTACATATATATAAAGCAATGTATACATATGTATGTATGTATATGTAAAACAATGTATATATATATACATATACATATATATATATATATATATATATATATATATATATATATATATATATATATATATATATATATACATAAACAATATGTATATACACATATGTGTTTATATTGTCACATAAAACATAAACCATATATATATATATACATATATATATATATATATATATATATATATGTATATATATATATATGTATATATACATATATGTATATATACATATATATATATATATATATATATATATATATATATATATATATATATATTATAATTAGGCATTTATGCAAGTCTCATCAAACATGAGAGACAAGAAACACAATCGTTAAAATAGGTTTTCTTTTTTTCTCACAAGAGGAGAACGAATGTCTGGTCCGAATTGATGTGAAATTTGACCAAAAGCTTTATCCGATCAAACGCATTCGACTACTTTTCCATTCATTATCAAGATCTTCACCATCAATATTTTCTGTAATTTTTTTAATCCACCCTTCACAAATTCATACCGTTTGTATTTCTGTTGTTTTTATGGAGATTTTTCAACTGCTTTTACTTTATTGTCGTTACAAAACATTGATTTAAGCATTTAATTGAGATTTGAAAGTCAACTGTCATGTTGTCATGGAGATTTTTTAAATGTCTAGTTTTGCTTTGTTGTTCTTTACAAAATATTTTTTACTTGAGGAGGAAATTAAGTTTCATTAATTAAGTTTCTAATAACAGCATTTTTAGCAGGGGTTGTTACCACTATTGAGATTGAGATCTTTCAAATACTTATGTGTTCTACTGTAGGTGATCTAATCTTGATAATGACTGGAAGAGCAGTCGAGAGTGTTTTGGTCCAATTTCACATCAGTTTAAATCAAACATTTCTTCTTTTCTTGTGAGGAAACTATTGAAGAATTGAAACGATATTCCTTGTGGGTTGTGCTTAATGTATATATATATAAATATATATATACATACATATATATATATATATATATATATATATATATATATATATATATATATATATATATATACATATATATATATATATATATATACATACATATATATATATATATATATATATATATATATACACATACATATATATATATATATATACACACATATATATATATACATATATATATATATATATATACATATATATATATGTATATGTATATATATATATATATATGTTTGTGTGTGTGTGTGTGTGTGGTTGTGTATAAAGAAAGAATTCACTGGCATACGAACACACTTGTACACACACACACACACACATATATATATGTATGTGGGGTGGGTGGGGGTGGGTGTGTATAAAGGAAGAATTCACTCGCATACAAACAAACTTGTACATAAACATACACACACACACACATATATATATATGTATATATATATATACAAGAATGAGTACATTTAGTTGCAGATGTGTGTCTTTCAGTGTCTATGATTCTATCTGAACGACTGTGTGATTGTGTTTTCATTGGATTAGGTTTATAGATCTATTACGACTATCTTATTGAACCATTAGAAAATCAATAAAATAATCGATTTTTAAAATCCTATTTATGACGTTGTTTCTGGTGTTTGTTTTTGTTGCTGAGGTTTGGGTGAGCATTAATAAAACGATCTTTTCCTTGATTTGCATCACTAATTCAAAAGAGCGAGGTGGGAAAGATGAGTTATTAGGAGAGGGGAGAGAGTAGCGAGAAAAAAAAGGAAGTAAGAAAGAAAACAGGTTTGCTTAGTCACTTAATAGAATGAAACTAAGAGCTAAAAATACCTTTGGTCCCATTAATAAGATCTAATTTATGACTTTGATAGACAATGTCAATTTTTTTTCTCTAATACTTAATATTTTGATGTAATTTTGTTAATATCTCATCTATACATAGCGAAATTATAATATTTATATATTTTTACTATCTATATGAGTTGATTGGAACGTTAATATCATATCAAAACGTTGTATATTCATACTTTTCAGAGTCTTTGTATGATTTTTAGGGCGTTACCTGGAAATTAAATCTGCCCAATTTTAGCCATTTGAAACATAATCTAGCCACTTTAAGCGATTGAAATATCCGATTGAAAAATAGCTGCTCAGAAACGTAATGACCTTTCTCAAAGATTGCCATCATTTTAATTCTCTTTCATCCCAAAACGATAGGAAGAAATAATTTGTGTTTTTACCAATAATTGTAAAATGATATTATTTTATTATTCTATATTTTTAGTACTACTTTTTTCATTCATCTTCGACTTCTTCCAGTACCTGATATCCATGAATCAGTTGCACTTGATCGCTAAATTTAGGCTCGGGCCGATTACTCTCCAGCAGTGAGTAAATAGGTTACAAACGTACATCTCCAAAGGGAAGCACCATTTAGCCTGACCTGCTCTACCTCTTTCATCTTTGGGGACGTTAGTTCCGATCCCACCAAAGGCTTGTTCTTTATTTTCTGCTCATCGTTTTTTACTCACCGTCGGGGAAAATCGGTCTGAGCAAAAAGTTACGATAAATGGCAACTGATTAAATCAAGAAGTGAAAAGTTACCGTAACAATTCAAATTGATAATGGTTTATTTATTTCACCAATAAAAATTGAAAAAAATAACGGAAAAATGTATCTAATCTTATTCATTTAAAAAGTGTGCTTCGGACTTTTTCAAAGCATAAAGATATCTGGAAAGAATACTTGCTGTAGTTAATATTCTAGTTAAAAGGAATTCGATATTTGTTAATATTTCGATGTTTATTCGCATAAAAATTCGGCAAACCGTCTATTCTGAGAGTATGTTGACTGTGCTGCTGCTGATGATGTGAATAATCTTCGGAATAATTTCAAAAAAATCGATTTCTTTCAATTAGCTTCATACTTTATTTTATAAAATAAATTATTTTCATGGAATCTAATTCTTATTTACTTATTAATTATCCATATAATTTAATCTATATTCATATGAAATACAGGTACACATCCGATTTTCCGACACCTCCGGACAAAATTACATGCAGAAATCTCCTCACACTTCTTGCACTCTTCACTGAGTCGTTATGGATAGCATGGCGTTGTATTTAGAATTATACGATAAAGAACTTAAATTAGATCGTGTGCAACTACAGAGAAGGATAGCTTATTAGATCCTGTGCTACTAAAGAGAAGGATAACTCCTACGGAGAGGGATAGCTTATTAGAATGTCCGTAACTAAATAGAAGGATAGCTTATTAGATCGTGTGTAGGTAAAAGAAAGGATAACTTCTACAATGAAGAATAGCTTATTAGATCGTGTGTAACTAGAGAGAAGGATAACTTCAACAGTGAAGAGTAGCTTCAGAGGTTCGAGAATGGTCAATAAAGTTTATAGAGATCAGGATGGGGCTGCTTAGTATATGCAAGAATTTGCTCAATGCAGGAATGACCTTAGCCCCAAACAAGTGTATGATGCAGATGAAATGCTTTATATTAGCAATATAGTCTTCGTTGAATCTATTTCTAATTCTTTAAAGCTATGAGATGTTCATGATTAGCGGGACGGAAGTGTAATATTGAATTATGATTACATGACCGCAAAAAGATAATCTGGTCCGAGGGTACCAGAAAGTTGATGCTGTACCGGTAAATGATTTTTTCTATGCACATGAAACAGTTAGTTTTCAAGAAGCTTTAACGGTTACATAAACGAAGAATTGCTTTCACTGCAGTTGGAGGTATTCATCTATGTCCCCACGGGGAGAGGAGAAATATGACACCTTCGTATCAGCAGTTATCCATCCATCGGGAATGTGCTGAAGGGGAACGGATCCCCGGTGCTCAGGTGATTTGCTTTCTGATTGTCTCAGCCAAAAGTAACGAAGATTTGAGTCAACATGACGAATGTATGTATGTATGTATGTATGTATATATATATATATATATATATATATATATATATATATATATATATATATATATATATATATATATATATATATATATATATATATATATATATATATATATATATCACAAAAAGAGGTCAAATGTCTGGACCAATTGATGTGAAATTTGACCAAAAGTTGAGTACGATCGAGTACTTTTGACTCTCCTTAAGTCAAGATTTATACCATCTTATCAAGATTTTTTACCATCAATATTATCTTTCATATTTTTTAAAACCCACTTATTACAAATCTACTTTATTTGTATATCAGTACACCATGTTAATGTATTTGTTGTTTTTATGGAGATTGTTCAACTGGCTCACACACACACACACACGCACACACACACACACACACACACATATATATATATGTATACATTTATATATATATATATATATATATATATATATATATATATATATATATATATGTATATAAATATGTTTGTATTGTGGATGTGAAGTGATCTGACAGAAGGTAGATTAAAGTGATAATTGGAAAATGAAGTGAAAAACTCAAGAGATCGGTGTAATACCTAGAAAAATTTGAGGTGTAACACCTGTCTTTTGACTTTTTCTCTTCACCTTCCAGTTGTCATTTTCATCTTCTCTCACACAAACATACACACACACACACGCACACACACACATACACACACACACACACATATATATATATATATATAGAGAGAGAGAGAGAGAGAAAGAGGAGAGAGATAAAGGGGTTAAAATAGATGACATAATTACTAATATTTGCCAAATCTGACTCAGGGCCATACTAAGAGGGGCGTTTTGCACCAATCTTATTACTAGTGATGGGCCCTGCATTCATATTTTGGTTTCGTCTGGACTCGAACCACGATATCCGACATCATACATACATACATATATATATATAAATATATATATACATATATATATATATATATATAAATATGTGAGTGTGTGTGTGTGGGGGGGGGGCTCTCATAAGAGAGTTGTTAGGAGCTAAGTCTACAATAACCCCGGAGTGACAATCACAAAAAGCAATTGAAAAATCAGGACAACGTCAAATTATCTAACCAAGTAGTCCAGCGCAGATTTGGTGAAAAAATGCCGAGTTGAAATATAACGATATAAGTGTAGAATAAATTCGGACAGGTTTCCTTGTTTCTTTTTCCAAGAGAATTAATTAACTTTCTTAAAATCTTATCGATTGGAATCTGGAACGATTGTGATTCAAATAAAAATCGCATTTTCAACTCAAATAAACATCCTATATGACATAATTAGAAACATTCAACTGTTCTTTCTGACTAAATAACCTGCATCTCTGCATCGCAACGTTTCGGTCGATGTGCCTCCCGTTTTTTTTCAAGGAAGTTTGAACTGAAAACTCTATTTCATCCGGCTTGAGTGGTTATATATACATTGTTCTCATCTACTAAACCAGCATTTCTCGATAGGGGCCATATGCATTCCTTTGGGTGCCCTGACACATTTGCTGGGAGCTTAGACTGAAATAAAAAAATAATAATTTCTGTCTCTCTGTTGGTGTTGTATCCCAGCTTTACCGAGGACACTGGAACCAGAGAGGACCTCTGGAGCGAGCCTTATGGAAATCATATTCTCGCTCGAGAATGACTCTACCCGGCAATTCCAGTTGACAACGAAGCCGGAAATTGTGAGTTCAATCCCTGGTCAAGCAGCGTGGAGAGTAGGAGAAGCAGAGCAGCCCCTTAAAAAGAAGAACAGGTGGTTGCCAGTCAAGTGATCTCTGGGAAAGACGCTGGGTGTGATAGAGAGCAAGGAAGTAGGATAATGTACCCAATCTTGTACAAAATGAAGGGCTCTGTTCAATGTCCCTGAATGCGAAAGACACTAGCGGAAGGTCAAAGGATATAGCAACCGAAACGTCCTGATGAGAATAACAAAGATGGAGATATTCGTCTGAAAAAATCTATGAAAAGTGATAAAATGTCGTCTCAGACATTTGGACAAAGGTTTGAAATATCTCTCACAAAACACTGCTCACGGGCGAACTGACTCTTGGTGTACAAAAGACCCCAGTAAGAATGGCTACATTTCTGACAAAGACAGTTAAGAGAATACAGAATTCAGAGTTATCTTTAAAACCTATCATCTTTAATACAAGTTCTATCTACCGGGCATTTCCTCATCGAGCCAATTTAAGTTTGGAATTCGAAGCTTAAAGATTTGGGAAGTCATCCGATGAAAACTGTATTCCCTCGTCTCAAATTTCACTAAGATAAAACAGAACGAAATCAAAAACAAATAAAAACTTCAATTTTTTTCTCACACACACAGTAGATACTTACGTATACATTTATACATACACGTGTATTTAAATACTTTTCTTTTTATCTCTATATAACTATTTATACACACATGCATGTATATCTATACATTGTATATGCATATGCGTATACTTACATATTTACATTTAGATTCAGAGTATACGCATAAACGTGCATAGTTCTGTTCATACAAATACATACATGTATATACATATATAAATGTAATACCTATATGCATAACAATGTATGCGTATATATTTATATGTATATATATATATATGAAAATGTAGGTGTATGTATAACCAAATGTACTCATGTATTTGTACATTAAATATATACGTATATATGTATGTAAGTGTAGAAATGCAAATCTGTATACACATATACCTAAACCTTATATATATATGCATATATATATGCATTAGATACACACATATACAAGTAAATTTATTTATGTACAACTATGTAGGCATATATATGTATATATATATATCTACATATATATATATATGTAAATGACTACTCAGTTGTATAATTGGAAATGTGCCTCTAAAAATGTTACCATATTTACATATATATATATGCACATATATGTATATACATATATATATATATACATATATACATACATACATGCGTGTAGCATGTACATGTATTCGTATATGTATATAAATGCATATAACTGGTGATGTGTAAATCCTAGCGACACGGTTTCAATCCCTGAATCCGAATACATATTTTTCGAATGTCGTAGATTGATGCGGTTTGATATTTCGCTCTTCGCGAAGCTCGTCCGCTGGGAAATATGCCGGCACCTCGGGTTCCCACCTGACCAAGTTAAAATAACGTGCAATAGCCACCCCAGGTATCCAGAGGATGGAAGCTAGAATGAGGAAAGCAGCGAAACACTGTGCCCACCACGGCCAAGGTGTCAGAACTGTGTGACCCTGTGAGAGAAAAGAACAAGAAGAACAATCTTAGACTTGGTTATAAAAATACATGCATTCCTATTGAAAAATATAGACACAAAAATACACATTATTGAAATCGATTAACTGATTGGTATAGATAGATACCGAAATAAATAGATAGATCAATCGATAGATTGATACATATGTATATTGATAGTAATAGATGTGAAGCTAGAACTCTGTAAATATTTGGATTAATAGATAGATCTTTAGATGGATAAATACCTATGTATTAGCATATACTCAACATTCATTTATGTGTGTGTGTGTATGTTGATATATGAAATATATACGTATGCTTCCATATTTGTAGGTACATATATATATATAAACACTAATCCACTTGACGATTGAAGTCGTAAAACAGATCCGTCGTGAGATCCGTATACATACGGGCTCTATTATTATTGAAAAAACACCGAGAATAAAAACAATACTTACCTCACAGATATATATATATATATATATATATATATATATATATATATATATATATATAGAGAGAGAGAGAGAGAGAGAGAGGAAGAGATAAAAGAGAACAGCATCATTTCACTAATGGTGATTCTCACCTTCTCTGGATCCCATGCCATGTAATAAGACCCTTTTCCGGTGATTTCGACAAGACTCGCCCCAAAGATGATTATCATGACAACAGGGGCGAGATAACGCCATATAAATAACCAAAAATAACTTGGCCGGACTCCAAGCATCATTTCGACGTCATCACTGAATCTGTGAGAAAAATATTCAAAAAGAAAATATCAACAAACACATATAAAGAAATGGATATTTTAATTTGACAACTTCAACCCATTAACTGCAAATGACGGAAATTTCTATGGCTAACTCAATGCAATTTCAGTTCTATTGTGAATGATGGTTACTCAGTTCCATCTACAAGTCAGAACTTTTATCTCGCAATGAATGACTCGCATTTGATTACTTGCCATGGATAGTTTGCAATGGACAAGGGCTTTTATCTTTTAATTCAAACTTTTACACTTGCCACCTTCCACAGTTAATGGATCAAAAAAAAAAAAAAAGATATAGATAACCTGACAAAATATAAATTTAGTTGATCATCCAGACCTTGCGAAGGGTTGTCGATAGTTTTATCAATCTTTTTATAATCGATCAGTTCCTTAAAATGAAAATCAATTTTCTTATCTAGTTTTCCGAATAAAAATATGATGAAGATGCACGCGGAAATGAAGAATAATGCGTCGGCATGATATGAACTTAGGTTCCTTTTACCAGCTTTTCTTCATTTCTGATCCACAGTGTTTGCTCGCTGCCGTAGAGTGACGGCCTGAGTCGAGTTGTGGAAAAAAAACATCTAAAAAATTAAAACAAAGGTAATTAGTGATCAAAATCAATGTAAATAATTAATAATAATAAATCCAGTTGCTTGGAAAGTTAATGATGATGCTAGAAACTGCCTTTTCTGCTAAATCTGGCCTGCATTTAATTATAAGAGAGAGAGAGAGAGAGAGAGAGAGAGAGAGAGAGAGAGAGAGAGAGAGAGAGAGAGAGAGAGAGAGAGAGAGAGAGAGAGAGAGAGAGAGAGAGAGAGAGAGAGAGAGAGAGAGAGAGAGAGAGAGAGAGAGAGAGAGAGAGAGAGAGAGAGAGAGAGAGAGAGAGAGAGAGAGAGAGAGAGAGAGAGAGAGAGAGAGAGAGAGGGCTTACTGTTTTAGTCCATAGATGTATGATATAGCGATGACCTCAATGAAAGCAATCACCAGAAGTGGAATGTTTGCACAGTACATGTCGAAAAGGTCGAACACGTATGGTCCGGTTGATGTAGCGAAGGCAAATGACACCAACATCGAAAAGAAACACACAATACCTGGGATGAGAAAAGTAGAAAGAAACCATTATACAAACTACATGCTTTTTAGGACATTTTGAATGAATGTAAAAAATAAGACATGAGTTACCGACACATAACGTACTTATGTTAGCTTCATTATTATAAGACTGACACGATAGTTCTGATTACCAATACATCCGTTTGCTCAATTATAAGAATAGAAATATTAGAAAAGTATCATAGTATATATTGAATGTTACTAGTAAATACCGGTTGCTTTGGAAATGGTTTGTCCAAAGTTTTGTCCTGTGTCAGTATGTTTATGAGTCAAAACCACATGATATCGTCGGCAGCCAGCGAACGATTGCACTAGAAAACAGCCAAATTTATATTTGTGTATTCGCTTTAGCTCCTTCCTCTTTTTCTGTTAGTACAGACAGGCTTACAGCTCGAAATTGAACAACCAAGGATATCAAAGATTTTTTTTATACTTGTAGGTGTTTAGGTGTTTCTCAGTGTGTTTGTTTATGTACTCTCAGGCACACCGTTTTATCTACAGATTTGAAAATTGGCATTTAGACCTCTTCCTCAAATGTTCCTTGAAAAAACAAACATACAAACACGCCTTTTTGGGCCTTATTTTGACTGGTTTAATAATAACAACTTAATCTTGGAGAACATAAATGTTTTCAGAGGAAACAAAATTAAGATTCTGCCGGATCTAAACGTTTCTAGATGTTATTTTTTTCTATTTTGAATATCTTCCTATCGAAAATACCAGCAATATCATAAATAGAATTTATTCTTACCACGTTTATTATTCGATTATTTTTTTTATTCATGACTTCAAATTTTGACGCTGTACTTGTTCATTTATAAACTGTGAAGAAGAAGTGACTTCTCAATCAGAGTTGGAGGGGAAATCGCATTATTGACCCGTTTCCATGACAATAGAGTCTATGGCTTAGATTATCTCGGTCGATCAGGATAATTACATTTGTCATTCATCAACAAAGATCTCCCTAGTCTTTCCAACATTTCACATTGTTTCAATGATAAACAATGTCGTTAATTTTACTTGCGCATCCTTTGTATTAATTCTTTTTTTTTTTTCATTTTTACCTGGGTCAACGAAGTTCGGGCATCAATTAAGGAATCTTCATCAGATTAAGAGATGTTTTTCTCTTGTTTTTTGTTTGTTTCAATTCCATTTATAGATACGATGAGGACTATCCACACGATATTTGCATAACTTACAGTGTCATTTTTTGGATGGGAGGACAATAGACGAAGGGGGAAGTAATTAAATTTTGGAGCGGATCCAGGAATCATTTCTTTGATTTAAAGATATTTTCGATATTTTTTGTTTCAATTCCATTCATATGTACATTGATTACTGTCTTCACGATATATGCATAAATTTTAATGGCATTTTCTGGAAAGGGTAACAATCGGCTATGGGAGAAGGGATTCAAGTTTTGAGGCAATTCATGCACAATTATCCACCTTCTGTTGGGGTTTTATGTCAAAAACCACATAATATCATCAGCTTTTGTGTTTGTCCACACAATATCACTAAAAGTTCTCAATGCATTTCCATATTTCGTTGAAGGGTGGGCGATCGTTATACGGAAGAATTCATCATATTTTTGGGGCGCATCCATGCACATTTACTGCGTTGGCAGAGGTATGCCCTCTGTAAATGAATTTTAGTTTCTTATCTGTATTTTTGTTTCTGTCTTCTTTTTTTTCATATCCCTTTTTCTCTCTTTCATTGGTGTTTTGTTCGTCTTTTCTTCAGTCCATCACTTGCCATTCTATAAAATTGAAATGCATTCATAGCTTTTGGAGATGTTTTGTGGACAACCACGAGTGAATATCCCAATGTAGTTGATAAATAAAATCAAAATATGTAAGAATAAAAAAATACTTGCCACAGACGATTTCTTTCCTTATTGCAGGAAAAAGGACAATGTCGTTGATTGAAGTGATAGCCCCTTCCAAAGTACCAAACATGGTGTCCAAACCCAAAGTAAGTAACATGAGGAAGAAGAGGACGGCCCATAATGGAGCCACCGGGAATTGATCGATCGCTTCTGTGAAAGCAATGAATGCTAAACCAGTACCGGATGCAGACTAGAAAAGAAAGGAAGGATTTAGAACGTGAAAAAATGTTTTTGTTTCATCAATTTCAAGAGTGCATTGTTTCAAATGGTGGGAAGAAAATATTTCTATCAGCAAAATTGTTAGCTCCTTGTCACGAACAGAGAAACTGAAAAGTTATATAGATAGATCTGATCACTTTCATACATTTCTTTCTTCCCATCTCTCTCTCTCTCTATCTATCTATCTATCTATCTATCTATATATATATATATATATATATATATATATATATATTAAAGAACACAAAAATTACCGTGAAATATCTCTACGGCATTTTGATGACGGGAGAATAGATCGATGTCCTTCTGGTCCAGGTTAATTGGGAGAAACAAAAAACAACCCCAAAACGGTTCTCTTAACCGGAACTAAATCGACGTAGTGTTTTCTTCGAATTTCGCCTTTTTGTTTTGCAATTTAATTTTCTATTATGTGTTGATGTGTTTTTTTGCAAATATTATTTGAGATAGAGTTATCATTTCAATATTTTTGGTACGTGAATATTTAGTTAAATTTAATTCTAATTATAATCATTTTAATTTTTGGTATTGCAGTCGTTATTGTTTAACCCGTCATTTCAGTTGTAAAGAGTAAATATGCTCAAGTGTCCACCCCTCCTCTCGTAATGTCCTCAGCAGCGCTGTGATTTCTATCGTTTCCACTATGCCCTTTTTAGGCTGTTCGGCTATTACTACAAGCTGGGGGTCGTAGGTCTCTTCTCAGTCCCCTGTAGTGCTGTGGTCTGTATCTGTCTCAATTTCTCCTCTTATCCCCTGCTCTCCAAAGTTTCGTTTTCAGTGTCTTTGGCACGGTTCTGAGTGCACCTACCTACTATCACTGGTACTACCCCGACTTTCCACACCTTCTTCAGTTCCTTTGCCAGGTCCTAGTATTTCCCTAGCTTTTCACTCTCTTTCGTATTACTCTGAGATCCGTTGGTACGACCACGTCTATCATTTGGTAAGTTCTCCTCCATTTGTCAACGATTACCAGGTCTGGTCTCGCTTGGATAGGATGGTCAGTTAGGATGTCAAAGCTCTGGAGTAATTTATGGCTTCCGTTCTCCAGGGCTGTCTCTGGTTTGTACTGATACCACTTGTATGCATGGTCGAATCCCATTCATTTGCTCAGTTCCCGGTGCATCACTGTTGCTACCCATTCGTGTCTGGTTTTATACACTTCCTGGACTAGTTGACTATATTCACTGTCTATGTAGTTTACGATTATCGTCATCATCATCATCATCATCATCATCATCATTATTATTATTATTATTATTATTATTATTATCATTAATTTTCCCATCAGTTGCTTGGTGGTCACAGCCGGAGACTGAGTGACAGCTAGTCGCCTCAGGTCTCCAGCCTTCCTCTCAACACTCTCACAGTCCACAGCAGTGCTGTAGATTACAGTTTTACACCGGTTGCCCTGTGGTTATCGCTGAAATCAGTAAATCTCCTCAGCCCTCCTCACATATCTCCCTCACCTATCACATGAGCGCTGTGGTTTGTACCTTCACTGCTATTCGTGGCATGATTTTTTCATCCTCTTATGTTAGGCGTTTACTAACTGCTGGGATCGTAGATCTTATATTCCTAGCACTTTCCTCAGTATTCATGCAGTTCCTAGCAGTGCTGTGGTCTACATGGTCTCAATCTTTCCTTTTATCTCTAGTTTCTCCAACCTTGCCCACAGCGTCTTTAGTACGGTTCTGAGTGCGCCTATTATTACTGGTATTACCTTGACTTTCATTTTCCACTCCTTCTTTACTTCTCTTGCGAGATCCTGGCATTTTTCCCGTTTTTTACTCTCTTTCCTCTTTACTCTGTGGTGCAGGAACGGCTACGTCTACTATTTCGCAGGTTTCCCCTTCTTGTCCACGATTACAAAGTCCAGTCTTCTCGCTTGGAAGGGGCGGTCTGTTCGGATATTAAAATCCTAAACTAATTTGTAGTTTCCATTCTCCAAGGCTGTCTCCGGTTTGTGCTGATACCACTTTCTGCATTGTGAAATCCCATTAGTTTTCTCAGTTCCCAATGTATCACTGTTGCTACTCTATCATGTCTGTGTTTTGATATAGTTTGTTCTGATGCATTTGTTTTGGGCTGCCATGATGAGCAATTCTGTTTCTCTCTTCAGATTTCCTTTCCGGTTTCTCGTCTCCAACATCCTGTATCTTTCCTTTTCTATAGTTTCCTCTGTTCCCATTTTTCTATCCTTGTTTGCTGTACTGCTCAATTTTTTAAACTTTTTTATTGCTCGTTGAGCTGCTCCTGACACTTTTCATGATGTCTTCACTGTTTCCTTGCACATACGTTTCTAGACCTGCTTTGGCTCTCTGGATACAGTCCTCTATGCTGATGATCCTTTACCACCTTCTTTTCTCCTCACATACAGCCTGTCTGTGTCATCACTGGGGTGTAAGGTTATGTGCATTGTCATAAGCTTCCTTTGCTGGTCCATTGATTGGAGTTCTTCCTTTGTCCATCCAAGGAATGGTTATGTGTATCATACTACCGATACGGTCCATGAGTTCATTCCTTTTATAAGGTTCGTGCTGTTTAGTTTGGCTTCTGAGGTATTCTCTCCTTCGTTTCTCCCCGTTTTATCGTGTCACATTCGAGAACTCCCAGTTATTTGTATCAGTCTTGTGTGGTCAGTGCTCTAATCTTCCTGCTGTCCGGGAGTTCGATTCCTTCTGCTGCTGTGAGCCATATTTTACCATTTACCACAATTGCATATTTTTCTATTCCAAACTCCATCCCAATGTCATGACTCTTTTCTTTCACTTTGTTGAACAGTGTCTTGAGTTCTCCCCTGTTTTTGGCTAATAATCTTATATCGTCCATGAACATAAGGTAGTTGACTTATCCTTTTGTTTTTGGAGAAATGGTATCATTTGCTGTTTTTCAGGATTCTATTGAGTGGTATCCTAGTTCGAACAAATAATAGAAGAGACAGCGAGTCTCCCTGGAAGATTCCCCTTTTTATTCTTACCTCTGTTAGATTTTCTCCTGTGGCTGCCAAGTCTACTTTCTAGTTTTTCAGAGAGTTTCCAATGAGTCTCACCACTGGTTTTTCTGATCTTGAACATTCTGAGGCATTCGAGTATCCATCTGTGTGAAAATCATGTTGTACGTTTTTTATAGTCTATCTATCCCATTGCAATGTTCTTTTTCTTTTTTCTTACAACTTTTAAGATCATCTGGTCGATGTAGAGCAAGTCATTCGCCCCGTTGCTTCCTCTCCGGCATCCTTTCTGTTCTTCTTGTAATAGTCCCCTTCTTTCCATAGATATGTACTTTCTCTCCATATTTGTCCAGTTAGGATTTTCCACATGAGTAGTAAGCACGTGATTGGCCTATAATTGCTTGCCACGTTCCCCTTTGCAGGGTCTTTTCAGATGAGGGTGGTTCTGCTTCTGGTCATCCATTCTGGTACCTCATTAAGGCAATTTTGGAGTTGGTGGGTGAGTCTGTCATGTAGTGTGGTGAATTTCTTAAATCAATATCCGTGGATCCCATCAGGTCCATGTGATCTCCAGTTGGTTATTTTTCTGTGAGCGTGTTTCAAAGTGGTTTCGTTCTTTACTATTGGTTCTCCATTTTCTATGTCATTGAGTTCTCTTTTCATATTTTCTAACCATTGTGGGGTTTCGTTGTGTCTATTTATGTGTCCCCACATGCTGTTCCAGTACGTCTTGGTCTCTGTGGCACCCGGCACTATGTTATGTCTTCTTTCTCTATTCAGATCCTTGTTGTTTTGGAATGTGCAGTTTTGTGTGTATTGGACAGTCCTTTGCCTGTATCTCTTCTGTCTTGTCTCTTCCACTGCCACGGGGATACCTTTTTGTCTCATCGTGTGTCTCGATTTGAGACATTTGTTTTGCAATGGGCGACTGTTTTTGTTTGTACAATTGTAATCTTGTTTATTGATGCTTTCTTTGTTTGCATCATTCTAACATCGTTTGAGTAATTATATATTTGTCTAGTTTTTATTAATTTGGGGATCTTCTTCTGGATTTTGTTTCGGTTGTTAGAGTTTGTGTTAAGATATGTAATTGCAGAATTTTTCTTCTAAGTGGTTTATTGGTGTCATTTTTTAATCAATAGTGACATCTAAAAAATGTAGAATTTTTACGCAACAAATATTTCTTTTTTCAAATTAGGGTTTCTCGTCACTAGTGCACTTAATTCAGTGGGGAATATTATTCACAAACATTTTCAGTAAAGTTTCAGAAGAAAATTAGCGAATAACTTTGTGATTGAACATTTGGGCAAAACACTCTCCTTTCCATAGCCAAACTGTGCCTGAAAAAGCCTTCGTTCTTCTAGACAACCTCGACAAGAACGGATCATTAATGGTGAAAACAATCCCTCTTCGACAATGATTTTGAGAAAGAGAGTCAGCGAGTAACTACAAGGGCGATCCACTCCAAATATTTCACTTGCTTAATCAGTGATAGCAAAATGGCTACTCTCTCCATTATCACCTTTCACAAGGACAGATCTGTTATTTCTAATGTAGCCTCTTGCTCTTATTTACGCGACCCCCAGGAGAACAGGATGTGACACAAGGTCGGACATCGCATCTACGTGCGTTGCAATGATCACCCTTTTGCTGCCCAGACTTCCCAATTCTTCACTCCTTACTGATGATGATATGCGACAGAAAAGAAGTCAACATTAAATTCAAATAATCCCGTCGAAGCAATGGTGGTTACTTGGTAAGAACCATCCGCTCTACAAGTAATGGACGGCTGATCGTACTGAGTAACCTCTGAAATAATCTGATGATTCATTTCCAAACGTGTTTTGTTAGAACACAAACTAACCCAGTGAGCCAGAATTTGAACTCGGTTCACCGATTCCGTTCCTATGCGATAAACCGTTAGGTCAACTATGCACCTCCATGGTAAGTTTATTTTTTTCAAATATAACAAGAGTCCTTACGCTGGCTACAGTTTCAGCAGTCTATGTTTGGGCTCGACATATCATATTACTTGGCCCTGGTTTGCGACATGGAAAATTGACTTAGAGGTTACAAGCACCAGAAGTGGCATCACTTACTTCATCATATACTTGGGGAGAGATGAATTCATGCTTTTCCAAAGAACATTACTATGAAGAGAGAACAAACTATTCCAGACGGCGTCTGAATTCTGCTTGTCGAGACCAGACCTGCACAGCCACTCCCATCCCTTCTAAATTCACAAACCACATTTATTTCGCAGAAGATCATTCTGGGAAATCTGTGAGTTTGAATGTCTCAAGAAAGCTCTTATTCAAAAGAAGATGCTGTGGGATGCATGCAGGACGAGTTCTAACCCTGTCCCCATGGACATGGAAAAATCAATAATTCGTGATTACGTACCTCAGTCATGAATTTCTTGAAATCACAGTGTTGGGCGGCCGTTGTGTTATGAATGGATGTTTTCGTTGCGTTGACGATGCCATGTTTTTCCAGACACTCCTCATACGCCATTGTGGCTTTGAAACCTTTCAGAGTTGAAAATAAATAGGAGGAAAAGTATGAATACTAATTATTGCTCAGAGATAATGAATGACGTTTAGATGATTGGGAATCGAATTTGAATCCAAGAAAATAACATCGTAATTGACATATTTCTGTTTTGGTTTTGGGAGAAAAACCCAAGAAGCATTCAGAAAGTACAAACCTCTGCCAGTGCCATACACTGACTAAAAACAATAACAAAACAAAAAGTAAAAACAAAGCACAAAACTTTATATGTCCTTTTGGGTTAATTCCCTCTCAATTTAAATGTACACATTTTTATCAACTGTTCATTGTCAACCTCTTTTAATAATGAAAATATACATACAGCAATGAAAAATTCCTGGATCCGTCATAAAATACAATCACTTCACTCTTAGCACTCGGTTCACCGTTTCATGAGATTTCATTGAGGATCATTGAGAATTTTTACGGATATCGTATGGACAAACAGACAGATAGACAGACATGAGTGGATTACATATACCTCTTCCAACTTTATTAACAGAGGTAAATAAGGGGAAACTCAAAGGAGAAATTGAAAGGAAGAATATTGCAGTCCTGGTTGGACCAGAATATCAGAGTAAGTAATGCCTTACTCTGTCTAAGGCCGGTAACCACCACTTTGTCTAAGGCCGGTAACCACCGCTCTGTCTATGGCCGGTAACCACCATTCTGTCTAAGGCCGGTAACCACCATTCTGCTTAAGAGCGGTAACCACCATTCTGTCTAAGGCTAGTAACCACCACTCTATTTATGGTCGGTAACCACTATTCTGCGTAAGCCCGGTAACTACCACTCTGTGTAAGGCCGGTAACCACCATTCTGTCTAAGGCTGGTAACCACCACTCTATCTATAGCCGGTAACCACTATTCTGCGTAAGCCCGGTAACTACCACTCTGTGTAAGGCCGGTAACCACCATTCTGTCTAAGGCTGGTAACCACCACTCTATCTATAGCCGGTAACCACTATTCTGCGTAAGCCCGGTAACTACCACTCTGTGTAAGGCCGGTAACCACCATTCTGTCCAAGGCCGGTAACCACCATTCTGTCCAAGGCCGGTTACCCCTTCGCACCGAAACGAGAGGGATAAAAAATAGATAAGTTTATTTCTTGAAGCAGTTTCAGATATCAGGATATTTAAATCGATCGTTACCAAGAGTTTCTATCTTGTGGGATATTTCACACATCTGTCGTAATCACTCCATTAATTTCTTTTTGATTTTCATTCATTTTCTCTCTTTCAAGAGGAAATGTCGCACCTTTGAAGTAGCAAATTATGCGTACACGTGTGTGTATGTGTGCATGCGTGTGCGTTTGTATTGCAGATATAAAGTGATCCGACCGAATGTTGATGAAAGTGACAATTTGAAGGTAAGGAGAAAAACTCAAGACATAAGTGTTACACCTCAATCTTTTTTTTTATATGATTCTGTTGGCATGTTCCGATGCACCCGATGGCTGGTACCTGTCGAAATGCATCAAAACATGTCTACAAAATAATGAAAAATTTTGAGATGTAATTCCCACTCTTTTGAATTTTTCTCTTCACAATTCCAATCGTCACTTTCATCAACATATATATATATATATATATATATATATATATATATATATATTAGCCGTAAGTCAACTGCTTCCTATCTCCTCCCAAGAAAGGTAAACCTTTCTATTTTATCACCCCATCTAGTGTCTGGTCTTTTCCTACAACGTTTATTTCCCTTAGGCACCTATCAGTTGATATCTTTTGTAATTTTGAATTATATATTCAATTGATTCAATTGTTTGTTTAATATCCTCTACTGGTCCTCCCTTTGATCCATGTTGATCTTTTTATTCTTAGATTTATCCCTAGTATTGATCTTTCCATGAGTCTTTGAGTGATTCACAGTTGGTTCCCTGTTGATTTTGTTGATTCCCACCTTTCGCTTCCCGAAGTCGTAGTTGGTAGAATGCATTCATTCATTGAAAAGCATCTTGTGATATATATATATATATATATATATAGAGAGAGAGAGAGAGAGCAACATAAAGAACAGGACGGAATGTGATGAAAGAGAGAGGTGGAAGAGTTAGAGTGAAATAGAGGTGAAAAAGTATTAGTAGACCAATATATAGTTAAGGAAGAGAGAGAGAGAGAGAGAGAGAGAGAGAGAGAGAGAGAGAGAGAGAGAGAGAGAGAGAGAGAGAGAAGAAAAGAAAAGAAAAGAAAAGAAAGAAAGAATAGATAACCGTAAAACAATTCTGAATTTTTATCATCGGTAAGGAGTAAATAGGTTTCACTTGCTATCTGATAGCTATCTGTTACTATAAAAAAACTTTCACTGAACAGAAGTCGCGGAAAGAAAAGGAGTGATAACCATTAATCTATATGGAAACATTTTCAAGGAAAAAAGTGGCGTAAAGCAAAGGAGTAATAACCATGAATCTATTTGGGAACTTTTTCTGGGAAAAAGTGTTGTAAAGTAGAATTTCAAAAACGAGCGGGTGTAATAAATCACGTGACATGGATAAAATATTTAAGATACACCGAGGAGAGAAGCAATCAATAACCACAATTCATTTACTTGAACTGCAATACTAATACAAAATAACTTCGGTTAGTGCTGTAGATTCTCTCGTTAAAATTGCATTGCTAACCAAAACAGCGCTATACTGAGTCAGCACGGGAATACTTCGGTTAGCACTGAAGATTCTCTCGTAAAAATTGCATTGCTAACCAAAACAGCGCTATACTGAGTCAGCACGGGAATACTTCGATTAACGGTGTAGATCCTCTCGTTAAAATTGCATTGCTAACCAAAACAGCGCTATACTGAGTCAGCACGGGAATACTTCGATTAACGGTGTAGATCCTCTCGTTAAAATTGCATTGCTAACCAAAACAGCGCTATACTGAGTCAGCACGGGAATACTTCGATTAACGGTGTAGATCCTCTCGTTAAAATTGCATCATAAAATCATGTTTTATGGGGCATTCGAGCAATACCTCAGTCAGCGTTCGAAACATGTTCCCTGATAATTGCATCACCAAGTGAAACAGTATTTTACGGGGTATTAGAGCAATACCTCGGTTAGCATTCTACATACTTTTCTAAAAATTGCATTGCCAAGTGAAACAGTATTTTATGGGGCATTCAAACAATACCTCAATTAACGCTCTAGATAATTTTCTAAAAATTGCATCGGCAAGCGAACAGTGTTTTACGGGGTATTTGAGCAATACCTCAATTAGGGCTCAAGATACTCTTTTAAGAGTTGCTTCGTCATGCGAAATAATGTTTTACGGGGGCATTTTAACATACTTTACGCATAGATTGTACCAGAGAAAACATTGGAAAATATACAATGTCAACTAAATGATATGGATTAATACTGTGTATCTTATCAGGTCGCTAAATTTCCCAAACTGGTGTTTTATCATATAGGTGTCGATATTTATCACCACAGTTATTGTGTGTGTGGATATGCATGTATGTGTGTGTTTGTTGTAGCACACGTGCTATTATTAGCATTTCGGAAATTTTGGATACTTAACATTAGTAGTCATCAAGAAAAATATTTGAAAAAAGAGTTCTACAGAGAATCTGTGTTAATCTGAGTTGCGCAAAGCTAGGTATCTCAATAATAATGATAATGATATCAGTAATGTGTAGGAGTATTCCAGTACGTACATATCCGACGGTAAGTATTACAGGTCACCTGACCATTTTCTGCAAATGACATTTCTCTCAATGTCAGTCGTATTTGCCTCACCTGCATGATTAAAACAATATACCTGTCCTTTTTATCGATTTTTCCAGCTTTATTCTCGGTTCCAGGTGAAGCAAGATAGAATCTTCAAACACAACCTACAGGTATGTTGCTATGGTAACCGTTGGCTGGCTCTTCTTTTCTGTTCTTTCTCTCTCATTTTCTTCTCTCTTCTTCTACCACTCTCTATTTTCTCCACTCTATCCTCCTCTCTTTCGCCCCCCTTCCTTCTTCTCACCTATCTTTTTATTTCCCCTTTCTCTCACTTTGTCTCCACCCCCTTGAATGAACTGATCGTGCAATTCATTTAACCGGTCTGCACTTGCATCTTTGGCTCCAGTGGTCTATCATCGGACGGAACTTCGTGAACATTACGATTAGTTTTAAGGGCTCATCATCATCATCATTATCATTACCATCAGCAATCAGCCTTTGAGCGACCGTCGTTGGATAACTTTGCATAAGATCTCTAGGGATTCATGTTGTGAGACGTGATGACGTGCTTCTAAAAAAGATCTACAAAGCATACATTTCGTCATTCATAGAATCCTCGGGATATATATGTCCCAGGAGTCTCATGAGTCCTGATTCAACTTGTCAACATCGAAGGGGTGTTGGACAAACCAAAATCCACATCCTGTCTTTTGATCATAATCCCTTATATTTCTGGATCCTCCTCCTCCTCATCATCATCATCAGCGGCAGTAGCCTTTTAGCGCCCGTCGTTCGATATATACCTTCCCCTAATTTGCAAGATCTCGCTACCATGGGCATCACGGAGCCAACACTATTTTAAAATATCCGGTAGTTGTCTGACATCCTTGCAACAGCAAAGCTTCTACTATAAAGAGAAGGTTTAGTTCTAATTCAATTTGGAATTGTTATAACATCCAGCATTTACTTATTCATTCAATTACGGCAGATTCGCTAACGTTGCCGTTGACTGAATTCCATTCTGTTATGGTTCCCATTCTTTTCATAATCTTGAAAATCATTTATTGAATAAATGAACATTTAAACTTTCCTCTTTGTAAATAACACAAGTTTTGGTCTCTTAAAACTTACAGAGTTTGTATGATACCACAGAAATACAAAAGCAGTTTGCTTTCTCATTTAGGAACCCTTAAACTATGCTGAAACCTTGAGCAGGTTTTTCTCTTGAAATGATTCTAATGCTTAATGTATTAGGTAATATGCAAATTACAGTGTACAAATATTCGCTTTAAAATCAATACATCATCATCATCATCATCATGATCAGTCATTTAACGTCCATCGTTGGACATAGACCTTCTCCAGGATTCGCCACAATTCTCTATCATGGGCGTTGCAGAGCCAGTATTTCCTGAATTTATCTATTTTTTTTATAAATCAAATCTGTAAAATGCATTATAATTTCTTTTTGACAGATTTTTGTGAAATACTTACTGAATTTGAATGTTGTTGTATACAATCATAATTCTCATATAAAATGAAATAATGGAATAGTCTCATAAAGGAAGCAATTTCTGTGTAAAAGTACGATAATTCTTTTCCCTTTGGCATGTTACAGACAAAAATATAGACATACATGTGGCATATTATATAAGTATTTTGCAACATTAGTATTGTTCTTGGTTTTGTTCATGCATCCAACAAAAAAGAATATCAATTGAAGCCAGAATAGAATAAACAATTGAAAAAAATAGGTCCGCTACAGAAATCAAACCTGAGCTAAACAGCCAAAGGTGAAGGTCCAAATAACTGCTTTATTCCAACGTTCTTTTCTCGTTAATTCAGTGTTAATTTAGGGTTATTTTCCAGAAAAAATGCTGCCCAACTGGCATAAGCACCGAGAGAAATTAATGCAGCTTTGGTAAATGTGAAGCGTTGTAGCTAAATTGTAAATAGAAGCCCCTTCGATGAGACTTTTTCTTTCTGAAAACTGGCAGATTTGACAGTCTAAATTGAAAAGGCATGAAATAGGGGAAAAGTGAATTTTTTTACATCACGTTTTGAAATCTACCCACTTATTGTATTTACCATATTTCGAAACACTGGTGTATTGCTGCTCTCACTGTTTTTTTTCATTGAACCTTTTAGGGTTTTGAGTCGGGTTAGAGATGAAGAGAAAGAGATTCTGAATTCTCATTTCGAGCTTTGCGATAATGTCAAAGTTTTCATTTGGAAATCTTCTCGTCATACTTCTGTGAGTCTCAGATAAAAAGAAGATTAGCGACTTGAGCGGTGATCAGAGAAAAAATTATGGAAACTATAGAAACTCTTTTTATCTTCACTTTCAATCATTTTTTTCCGCTTTTGTCTCCACCAACATTACCAATTTCATTTGTAGCCATTTATTCTGTAAATACCACTTCGTATATATTGTATGTGGAGTAGAATTATTTCAGTGACAACTTGGCTTGTTCCTCAGAAGACGTATCGATCGTGGGAACCAGTCGTCCTCTAAAGTCAGACTCTAAGAACACACAAAATATAACCTAAGGTAAATTTGAAAAAATCTGGTATGGTGGACCACATATGAAAATGGAGAAAGGTGAACCCTACCCGATCCGGGAAAGAGTCAAGAATGTCGATTATTTGAATATAAAAAAAAGTCAATTTTTGAAAGGCCAATTTTACCGAAGGAGACAGATCGGCTACAAAGAATTGAACTGTGTTATTTTTGATAGATATTCTTTTGTTAGGATTTGCTTAGCTGACTCCTGTCAAGGTACAATTGTTACAACAGTCTTCAACATTCATTACAACTTGTGTGATAATAATGGGAGGCTAGTTTTATCTCACTCACGTCATTACTGTCTAATTACATCTGAAAAGGCGAAAAATTGTTTTATATTGCAACGGGAATCAAATTGCAAGACAAGGGAAAAACAGAAAGACAGACATACTTACCCAAAACAGAGAAAACTACTGTAGCAGTAAGTAAAGATGTAAAGAAATCTCCGACGCTGACCATAAGGGCTTCATTCAAGAAATTACTCCGGACCGGATTGTATGATGCTAGAGCCACGAGACAACCAAAGGCAAGTCCGAAAGAATAGAAGATTTGAGTTGCTGCATCTAGCCAAACAGCTGGATCGAACAATTTGTCCCACTAGAAAAAAAAAAAACAAAAAAAAAAACAAATGAAAAAAAGTCTGATTAGTCACTCATTAGGAACCATCACGGGACTAACAGCTTTTGGCAGTTCGGTGTGTTGGGGTGATCAATCGAAACATTGGAATAACGGGTAATCAATGAATAAGTTACTTCTCTCGATTTTTTGTTGGATCAGTAAAGAGTTTGGATTATGAGAAAAAACAAATGGGCACAACATAGTGACCAATTTATCACTAAATCAAACTGTAAATTAACCCCCACTAAAATCCTTTTCTAGGGGAGGTGATAAAAAAAAATAATGGAATCGTTTTTTCTAGACATGATGAAGAGTAAATATTCAAATTTTCAGATCTATAGCCTTACTTGGGAGGCCTGTATGCGTTATACATGCTCACATGAATGGCCAGACCAACTTAAAAACTGGAGAAAGCTATGTTGACAGTTTTAGTGACAGTTTTGATGAAAAAAAAACACGTTGTGCGATGATGAAAAAACGAATATTTTCTCTTCAGCGTAATCTCCTCTCTTGTCATAACACTGACATAATCCAACGCATCTCCATTAATCACATAGACCAAATATTATAGATAAAAAATTCAGCTAATAACTACATATCTGGCCACAGACTTACTGATCCATCTTTGTAATCATATATATATATATATATATATGTATATATATATATATATATATATATATATATATATATATATATATATATATATATATATATATATATATATATATATATCATGATTTGCAAGTTAAATTCACTCGTATAGTGCTCGACATTAAAAAAATTGCGTTGGTATGATTGTTATACTAATAGTTACCACAACAAAGTGTTTCAGCAATTCGATTTTAAAGTGGTATCATGATCACTGAGAATTTACTAGTTTCACCTTAGTTCTTTATTACTTTCCTTACCACTGTTGTTTTTTTATTTCATTTTCATTAATTTTCATTTTTTGTTTCTTTCACTCGAGTTATTCTTAATTTTCTGTCGATTTTTTTGTATTTTATATTTTTTTGGATTTAGAATTCTATATTTGATGTTTCGTGACACTTTTCGCATTTGTTTCTTTTTATTTAATCTTATATAAGATTTATTGATAATTAATTATGGTGTTTTACATCGTTTCGTTTCAATTTTTTTTCTATTACTCTTCTCTTCTCCAAGTTTTTGATTTTATTTTTCAGCATTTTAAATAATGATGTTCATGGAGTCATTAAGATCTTCAACGTTTCTCTTCCGTATTTTTTATTTGCTTGGCTTTTTTTTTTCAATATGCATGCTGTATTTTTCAAGTTGCTTTCCATGTTTTTTTTTATTTGCTTGCTGCCTTTTTTCTTTATTTTCCTGCTGCAACAACACGGACGAGAACAGGTTTTGACAAAAGACATGGGACATGCATTATCCATCGGTCAGGTACATTATTTGTCGGTCAGGTACATTATTCGTCCGTCAGGTACATTATTTGTCGGTCAGGTACATTATTCGTCCGCCAGGTACATTATTGACTTAATATCACCTGGTACAGCAAAATGACTCATCCCATACCGTTCAAGAATCTAGGGCGACGGAAAACCAGTATTGTACCTATTTAAAACAAAACAGCGTCAAGTTTCAAGTGATAGGATTCAAATGCACACCCGTGTAACAAAAAAGTGTTAAATATAAAATATAACTCACGTCAGGTATAAATAGAAGTTTAACTCCTTCCTCAAAGCCATGAAGTGTGATTCCACGAAAGAAAAAGATGACCAATACAAAATACGGAAATGTCGCTGTGACATATACCACCTGAAAAGATAGATTAATACACATGATGAGCCAGAAGTTCTTAGATAAGGCATTGTTCCTTTTTCATAAATAATTCTGACTAGCACTCCCTATTTCTTTGTTTCAACCCCACTTCTTCACTGTACGATCTATTGCTTTCAAAAAAAGGAGGTGCGCATTCAATTACAGGTATATGTACCTTAAAAAACCCGATACCCCAAAAGATACAAAACAATTTTCTATGATAAGATTAAATACCAAACTGACTGCAGTTTTTTTTTTATTCACAAGGTTTATCTCTTTCTGGAAAACTGCTAACGATTCTTTATACTCTGTTAAGATTGCTTTCCCAGGGAATGGCGATTTTTGATGGGTGATAACAATATAATTTTTCACATAACAGCTTTTAAAATTTGTGGACATGGATTTAAGTTCAAAAGTTTAGTGCTTTATAAGAGGTTCATTAAACAGAAAATCTAAACAGAACCCAATAATTCAATGTAATTCAATGGTACCTAAGAATGCTGTCTTTGTATCTTTTGAGGTACTCAGAAAACTTCTCAGATTTTATGCTACAAGTATACTTTTCGTATCTTTTGAGGTGTGTTACTTGTACTGGAAAATATACAGTATACACACGTATATAACTCGCACACAATTATAAGTCACACCTTTGTATCTGGTACAAAATTTTATTCGTATTTTATTGATAACGCATTTAAAACGACTACTTTTTTTTATCAATATCTTCGATGCTTTGTAAAATCTGATCCAGTTCTGCCTCAAATATCACAACACACCCTCCACGACAATTGTGTCATTTTATTATGGATTGTGGCACCCAATGTGTTACAATGACCAGATACTAGCTTCTTAACTCCGAGTAAAAGTATCTAAACTTTTGGAATAAAAATATTGGCACGAATATGTGCGACGTATACACGAGTAAATAAGGTATCAGTTTGAGGGAACGAGAATATTGACAAAAGTTGCGTAGGTAACTGAAATAGTGAAATTAGCAAGAAAATGTAGTCGGTAATTGAGGTACCTTTCCTGATGACTTGATACCTTTGATCATACAACAATAAACCAATATCCAGGCACAGACCAAAGCTGCAGACAGTTTCCAACTGATAACAGGAGCGGTGTCAATTGTTGATGCACTGTTTAATGCAGTGCGGAACCAGAAATACGTTGTAGAGCCGCTTCTCTGTAAAGACATGGAAATAAAAAGATAGAATCAATCAACAAACCTTGCATCGACATTAAAAGATTTGGGAAACCATTGATCAGGAAGGAACGAGGAATTAATTCGGATTTCGTGGGCGTGATCCGAATGATGCGAGCTTAACGGGAGCCCTGAGCTCAGGACGGACTCTAGAAAATGTACAAGACGTTTGCTGGCCTCAGAATCTAGTATTTATGAATCTTTTTGCTAGATCCCTAGGCTAAAAATAAAGGACCCACTTACACTCTACAATATTATAGCAGTTTCTTGGGGAAGTGAGAGCACCTTTGTTTTAGAAACATGAGGTCAGTTATATTGGGTCATATATTATCAGTGATAGTGAGTGATCCCAGAGAAATTCATTCTCTCTGAAAGGATTTCTTTCTTTCCTTCCTTTCCCACTTTTTATTGATCTTTCTTCTCTCTTATGTTCCACTGCTTCTTTTTCAGGAGCTTTCTTTCTTTCTTTTCTCTTTCTTTCTTTTCTCTTTCTTTCTTTTCTTTTTCTTTCTTTTCTTTTTCTTTCTTTTCTTTTTCTTTCTTTTCTCTTTCTTTCTTTCTTTCTTTTCTCTTTCTTTCTTTCTTTTCTCTTTCTTTCTTTCTTTTCTCTTTCTTTCTTTTCTTTTTCTTTCTTTTCTTTTTCTTTCTTTTCTCTTTCTTTCTTTCTTTTCTCTTTCTTTTCTCTTTCTTTCTTTCTTTCTTTTCTCTTTCTTTCTTTTCTCTTTCTTTCTTTTCTCTTTCTTTCTTCTTTTATTCCATTTCATGTTGTCAACTTCTTCATTCATAACTATTTTCCTAACAAACTTTTCTCCTGTGTTATTGACCAAATATTCATTAGAAAGAAAAGAATCTAAAAAAAACAAACAGACAAAAAACAGAGACACAAATGAATAATAGGAAGGAATTGATAAGAAATCTGAAACAAATCAAAGAAAAAAAGGTAAAAATTGATGAGTTGCTGGCTGGGGGTCATTTTTTACCATCTTCAGCAAAAGGATTTTCCTATATTGAATGCTGTCATCGAGAAATCGATCGTGATACAATTTTTCGAATTAATTCCCCAGAAAAATAAAAAGGAGATTTCGCTGGAGGAGATGAATGAAGGGACAAGTGCAGATATATTAGATTGAATGAGATTTTAAAAAGGAGGAAAGAAAACAAACAATAACAAAAAAATAGGGAGGAGGTAAAATGAAGATAATTTTCTCCGTTATCCCACAATGGAGCGTTCCCTTAAAAAAAAACTCTCGTAAGCTGAAATAGCGTGAAGCGGAGAGGCAATTACTATTCATATAGGAAAGATTTTGAGCGTTCTCTGAGTAAAAATGGTGATCTTGGTATGACGGGCTGAGTCATCGGGGATCTGTTTGATAGAGGACTGGCGCGCGCGTTTACGTGTAAGAGAGTGAGAGAGAGAACAAGAAAGTACGCGCCACCTCTATAATGACATACAATATGCTGTTTTTGCTTTTTGTTTTTTTCATAAATGAGATGTATCTCGTTCTCCATGTATTTTCTGCATCCTTTAGCAGGATGTATCCAAAAGTTTCGAAAAGGCCTCAGAGAACTCATCCGGGTGTTACATTTAGCGTAAAGCTGGCAGACAGAAGATATTTTTTTGGTTTGGGAACCTTCAAAGATTTTTCCGTACGAATTAATCGTAATTGTTTATTTGCTTTACAGTAAATCAGCTTACAGAAGGATTCATAGGAACGCTTTACCCTCAGCATAACACTAATCTTTTTCTCGCTCATACTCTATGCTTCTATTTGGTCTTGGGCTGTACTAAATTACGTGGCCGAATAGATTACTGACGTATATTTCGTTGGTGGACATTCGACCGGGAGGAAATTTCACCTAGGGACACCTGACCGAAGGGACATTTGTCTGAACGGAAATCTGACCGAATTAACCTATAAAAGAATCAATGTGATATTTGGAGCCCGAGCAGGGAATTAATGACAATTGCTTCTTTGCCTTGCGCCATTTTGACATACAAAAGGCTTCATGAGAACATTCTACCTTTAGAATATTGGGGAAACCTGTAATAATGATAATACGAATCAGATCACAGCAGTATTGATATCATCAAACTCATCATTAGTCTTCTATCGTCCATCGTTAGACATAGACCTTCTCCAGGATCCACCACAATTCTCTATCATGGGCGTCTCAGAGCCAGTACTTTCTGAGTTTGTCAAGTTCATCTCTCCATGTTGTATTTTGTCGGCCTCGATTTCGCATGGAATCTCTCGGGATCCATGTTGTGAGTTGTGATTTTTTATGAAATTTTCTGGTTGAATAGTTTTTTTTTTCGTATTCTCTCTCGTTCCTTCCTTTTGTCTCTCTCTTTGAGCGAATAGATATTTAAAAAAAAGAGTGAGAGGAAGAAAATCTACCTGATAATTTTAAGGGCTTTTCAATCTGTATCTCTACGGATTACATACACAAAAACGATCTGCAAATATACTTCTTTGGGTCTCGATTTTGAATTGTTAGCTTTTAACATTAGTAAAACCTGACTACAATGTACGAGTATATTTACTAAACGTGACCAATGCTGTCAAAAATGACGGAAATATCAGAATGATTTTCTCATTGCAGTGTACTTCAAGGATGCAAAAATAACACTACTCTATAATTAGAACTCAAGAGTTGTCTCCCTTGAAAGTGCCACAGAAAAATATATAGACATACTCGTAGCCAGCAAATGATCTCATATTGATATGAAAGTAAATTGCTCTTAAATAAGTGACCAATTAGAACCATTGCGTTGTCACTGTAATAATGCTATTTGGAATACCTGTCGTATTTGTTGAACTGAAATGATTTGTTTACTTTTAGCACCAATTATTCTATAATATTCTCTTTCTCAAAATGAACAAATATCTAAATAATAAGTATCTAAAAATTAGGCTAAGATAAAAAAAAAAGTTTTTCGTAAAGAATAACAACCCTTTTCTGGTTTGTCGATAGATAATGTCTTGGGGAGCCACCTGAATCTTAAGCATTCAGTACAAAATCTTTGTTGTATCAAAAAACCTTTTTCCTCCACTAGGAATATAGCAGAAAGCCACTTTTCATAAATCTGAAATTTGCAGTCATATTTCATTCATTAGGTCATCCCATATGTAATTTCAGAAATCAGATCAGACTAGCAGCCAACGAACACACGTACACATAAGCAGCAGAACTTGATTAGCACCAGTCAATGTTGTATTCATGTTTTATTCTTTCCCTCACTTTTTATTTGTTATTTCCTATACTGACATGTTGCAAATTACATTATAGAAGAAGAAAAAGCAGGGAATTGATTGTGAAATGCGTGAATGATCAAAATATAAAAGAAGAAAATAGAAAAATATCTAAAAAAAAAAACTTAAATAACTTGAAACTAAATTTCAAATGACTGACCACCAGGAAAGAGGGGTAACAGACAAATGAGATAGAAAATGTGTGAAACTAGGCAGTCAAACGTTCTATCGTTTCAAGCCTTCCACATCAGCCACACGCCTTCTCTGGTATTGATTGACTAGAAGCGTAGAATATTTTGATGGAAAGAATCGGATTGTGATGCCTGACAAACAGAGAAATCAGTCCAGGCAGATCTTGAGATGAAAGTACCGGTTCCAAGACCGTATTAATAACTCTTTGATGACCTCACGCGAAGAAGTTGTTGTCTTCGATTGCCGATATGACCGAAGAGTGTGGAAAACACTTGATTGAAAATTCCCTGGGCAGTTGTGAGATTAGATCTGAAGAATCCCTTCGGCAGACTTGCATCCTGTCAAAGGTGGGGAGGGGTCGGGGTATAAAAACTCGTAGAGGCGACTTGAGACTTGCAAGGATCACTGAACTGATGCATGCAATAGACAGCGGGACTTCGTCACTGGCCTCCATACTCCATTGTACGTGTCTCTCAAGAGGCAGGACACCTTACTATACATCAGCCACCACAGATGACGAACCTCGACCTTTGACATTGAGGTACAGAGACATAGAAGAATGATATTTTTGTGTTTGGTAACGCTCTCAAAATTTTTATCAAATAAATGAATGGTAATTGCTTTTTCGATTTACACCGTTTTGGATAGCGGGAAAACTGTATCTATGAAGATAATAAAAACGACGTGGCGTAAACTTTATTCGGTCGACTACCATTATTACGGCACCACCGTGGCATGGTGGATTAAAAATACGGCATGCAAATTGAAACAACAACAAGCAAATTATTCACTTTTAATTTGCTTGGGATTAGGTATAATTTGTGGAAATACAAAAACAGACGTACCGATATAAATCGTGTTCTGTTAGGACTAGTGCTGTTACAACGGGACTTTACAGTAAATGACTGAGTTCGAAATAAAACAGACTAGACAAATGAGTGGGAGGTAAACTATGTCAGTAAATACGTGAGATCACAAACGAAGTATTGATCAGTGAGAAGCATAGAACGTATTGATAGAAAGAATCGGGCTGTGATGTCTGACAAACACAGAAATTGGTCCAGTCAGTTTCTGAGATGAAAGCACCGGCTCCAAGAATGTATCAACAACTCTTTGATGACCTGTGAATAAAATGGATTCTTGTGATTCTTGTGAAAATTATGGCACGCTCAAGTCACGATGTAGGCGTAAGCGTCAGTTGGATGATTCTATTAGATTCGATGAACCAAAATGTGAGAGGGTAGATACTTAAGACGTCATTCTGATTGTGAAACATTGATTTCTGGTGAACCTTTTTATGAGTGAAAAGAGACATGGAAGAAAGTTATGAGGGAAAAGATGAGGACTTTGTGAATAGGGAGAAGAAAGTGAGAGGAGGAAAAGGGAAGTATATGAAGAGAACAGAGAGGAGAGGAACAAAAGAAAGGAAAATGGCGAAAAGAGAAGAAAGGGAAGGAGGAAATAAGGAAGAGAGGGGAGAGGAACAAAAAATTGAAAGAAGGTGGAAGGAAAGGAAAAGAGGAAATAAGGAAAGAAAATATATGAAAAAAAAGAGAGGAAAGAATGAAAAATAATGGAAGGAAAGGAAGAAATTAATAGAAAAAGATATAAAAATAAGAGAAGGGAGAAGAAGGAAAGAATGAAGAATGAAGAATGATGGCAGGAAAGGGAATGAAAAGAAAGGGAGGAATAAAGAGAGAAAAGATATATAAAGAATGGAGGAGAGAGGAGGGAAAGAATGAAAAATGCTGGTAAGAAAGGGAAGGAAAAGATATACAACAAAAGAAGAGATGTAGAAGGAAAGAAGAAAAAAGCATAAATGAAAGAAAAGGGAGAAAAGAAGGAAATTGTTGTTGTGAGAGTAGAAGTAGAAGTTAGGTTTGACCTTGCAGCAGCCAGTTGCATTTTGTCAATATTTAGACTTCAATTGTTAAGGGGAGCACTCTAAAATCAAAATATGAATTGGCTTCTGATGAAACTCGAACTCGCATCCCATATCTTCGCAGCTTAGCTTACATTGATGATTCTTTCACTTTTGGGCACGGAACGCTCATAAATTTTCGAATTGACAAATTGATTTCCTTTAGAATCCATTTAACTATCTTTTTCAAAATCTTTCTATATTTTCTTTTAACGGATTTTTCATTTCCTGTTCTCATTCACAATTGAAAGCACTTTTTTCTTTTACTTTATCTCTCTCCCCCACTCTCTCTTCTTCATCTTCGTTATCTTCCAACCTCTCACTTGAAGGGAATATTTAAATGTTTATCCCTCCTTAGTTGATTCATTCTCACTCTCATTTACAATATCTCATTCAACTCATTTTCTTGTTCTAAAAATCCATTCCGTTTATTTGACCTATTCCATCGTTTACACAGGACCCCCACCCAAACCACACCTAGTCTAACACATCCCTCACATCCTCAGCAGATCCCACCAATACCAGATTGGTTAGAGGAGAGGAAATGTTCTCTGCAGGGGTCCTCATCGTAAAATCGAAGAAAAGACGAAAATAATAGCTACAACAGATGTAGACAATATTTCAATTTCATTTGCAAGAATAAATTTTCTAGATTTTGACCGAAAATCAATACCTTTGGGTCGTACTGAAAGAAAATTCTTGAAGAGATAACACGTGGAGACACTCTGAAATCTGGTATGGCTGATCATGTGTGAGAGGAGAGGGGTGCACATCGACCTTGATTGCATGATGTCAAAATAATGAATAGAGGGAAGCATTGTCGAATCGTTGAAGGAATCTATCTACATATAATGATCAGATAATCAGCAGACTGACTATCGACATGAATAGCTTGTGGCAACCATTGACCAGACACAAGCGGGGGATGAAGTCCGTGTGCGTTTGCCCCAGAGAATTGAGAGCCTGCAAAGTCCTAGGGTAGAGGTCGGTGGCGATACTTAAAACACTGAGACGCAAAAACTTGATGCACCTTGTATGTGAAGAACTTTATTCGACATTCAAGAACACAACGGACACCTGAGAAAGGGCTGAGAGTACACGGCTGAGACCATGTGAAACATTTGATTTCTAAAAACAGGCTACCCGGACCAACGCTCAGATACTTTTGTGAACTGAGGAATCAAATAACGTGTTAAATGAAATCCTTCCAAAATCAACCTTGTATCTTTTCACTATGATTGTACAAAACCTGATCTCCCTCCTGTTACGATGGCTGGCACTGTTTTGGGAGAGTCACTCTACCTGAATTAATTTCAGAGTCTCAAATTCACACCTGATTTAAAATGAGACCCTTACACTACTACTGTTGCAAAGGAGACTGCTGAAATGGTAGGATTCTTTTAATAATCGAGAAGGTTTTTAACACCCAAAGTGCTATGATCCATCTAAAAATGGAGTACTGCACTAGTACTACACGAGTAATAGGTAAGATATGAACACAGGCGTTTGATATTGTTTGATTCTTTCTTTGTACACCTTTGTGTCACTCTCAATCAATGGACAGTTTAATCTGTGCAATAGTATTTGCTTTCAGGTTTGCGTCAAATACGAAACACGCAATTCTCTGATTTTTTAGCAGTGGGTTTCTGAGAAACGGATCTTGTTATGGGCTAAACAAGTAACCAACTTCAGACTTTCTTCATTGAGGAGGGAACACAATATTCCTCCTTTTTCACATCGTGCTGATCTCTGTTTCTTCAATTTCAATCCTGCCAATTTCGAATACCTTTCTCAAAATGAGGATCATCTATTTTTCATCCTGTCGTTTGAGGTGTTGTTTTCCTCTGACTTATCAATATATCCAGAATTGGTAAGAGTTTATTCTGGTTTTGAAGATATTTTACGGCTTTATTTTGAAATTAGAGTGGTGGGGATTAGGCCTATCCGTTAATAGCACGGAAAATCATTTTGTATAAATTATATTGGAAAATCCACTTCTCTTGCCCAGCCAGGGATTGCTCCTTGCTGTAACAATGTCACGCGGGATCTTACATTTAACTTTGTCATCTTACTTCTTATCTACTTAGTTATCTGACGAGAATGATAAATAATGATTTCGAAAAAAAAAATACAGCAGAAAAGTTTTCGACGAAACGTTCGTCGGTGAAACGGTCGTCAGCGAAACGTCCGGACACGGTTCCATCCTATATTAGATACGGACGTCACATATCAGCAGCAGTTTAGATTACATGTCCTTACTTCAGCTCCATTATAATAAGGATTGATAATTTGGTAAAATGACTCATTTAAAACCAGAAAATGAATCTTTTAAAATTTTTCAAAACTCATCTTGATAAGACAATTTGAGGTCGGTCAATCGGTTGCTTCCTATTACGTTAACCAACAGAAAGAGGGAACAAGGGGATACTATGTTTTATCTACCAACTGCCAGTATGTCAGAAGAGGAGGTTTGATAACATTAAAAGGTGTGCTGTCATCAATAGAACATCTGCTCTGATCATTTTTACTTGTTATTTTGATGTGATCCTCATTTTTGTTTTTATTGCTTAATTTCAGCCGATGTGTTTTAGGCCTCCGTCATATGTTTCAGAGAGAGAGAGAGAGAGAGGGGGAGGAAAGAGAGAGAGAGAGAGAGAGAGAGAGAGAGAGAGAGAGGATGATATATCGCCCTTGCCCAGTGTTAGGGAAATCTGACAAGTGTCTTTCATACAGACTGTGCAATCGATCGATTGTTGTGCGTCACTGAATGCTTTAGGGAAAATTTTGAAGCTTGAAAAATGGTTTCCAGTTGAGATTAACTATCGTGACATGAGACCTTTGTCTAACCATCTGGCAATGAAAGTGCAAAAAAAAGTTGATTTATGCCATTTGCACCAGCCCCAGCATGGAATCAACAAACACACACACTCAAACACACACACACACACATACACACACACACACACACACACACACACATATATATATATATATATATATATATATATATATATATATATACTCTGGATCAGTAAATCGGTAGCCTGAGAGGCAATTAGTTGAATTTCGGTCATAAATTTTTACTCTGTAATGATCGATTTGTGCGATTGAAATTCAACCCTGAAATAAGTGCATTGACAAGGAAAGAGAATATATTGGAAAAAATTATTGGATTAAATAAATGTTAATTTTTTCGTCATTAAGCGGCCCTATTGATGTACCAGCAAAAATAGATTGAAGGATAAATATGAACAGACTGAGATAGATATGAAGAAGCTGAGATAGATATGAACTGATTGAATTAGATAGATAGATAGGAAAAGAGTGAGATAGATAGACAAGTGGATCTATCCGTTTTAAATGATTATGGAAATAATTTACCATAACTTACCTCGCATTCTCGATTCACTTTGCTCACATTACCAACCCATTCTACTGGGCATGACGACCAGGGTAAGGGATTTGAAAAACTCTCCACCATGTAGTACATACACCAAGCCATGATAGTGTTGTAGTAGAGAGCCACATTAAAAGATACGACCGCTGCAGCAATGCCCAACCCCCCCAGGTAGGGGGAAACCTGGTTCCAGCACCCAATGGCACCTTTGCGTAATCTTTGGCCGATTGCTAATTCCAGGTAGAAGATTGGAATTCCCTCCACAAATAACATCACAGCATAAGGAATCAGAAATGCACCTGCAAAGAAAATGGGGCGAAATTCATGAGGAAGATTATTTCGTGAAACAAGTTAAAATAAAGGGAGACTGTTACATTTTTCGCGTTAAATTCAAAACATTTCAAATGAAAGCCGGAAGCTTGAACATTCAAAACTATATTTCCAACTATAACTTCAAGAAAAAAACATACTCAAAAGTTCAGTAATTGTTCGGAATAAGTATGATTAACAATATGCAGATTTTTTTGCAAGGGAGGTAATCGAGATATACATGATCAGTTTCTACTACTGATGAATAATCACAGAGCAAATTACTAAATTGGCCATTTCAGTAACCGTAACTCCTAACGTACCTAACTGACCGTATCGAAGATAACGTTATTTGAACATCGGTAAAAATCAAGCCACTTTTGTTGGAAGATGTCTACTATTCATTCTAAGTGAGTTGTTATGGTCTGGAGTTCATTTTTGTTCAGGAAGATCAAGAAAAACCCGACTATAATGCAGTTTATCATGTATATTTATGATGACGTTATCGTGATGGTCACATTACTGTATTATTACTTACGGGAAAGAGAATAAATGTCCTATCTCGCAATATATTCATGAAATTACAAAAAAAATTTGGATCTGCCCCCGAATTTTATGATTTTTCTCTTGGGTTATAGCCTACCCATCTATAAAATGACAGTGGTATCCATTTAAAACCTTTAGGGATATCCTATCCTGCAGCCTTCTTATGATGTGCATCGATAAACTTTTCACAAAAATCATCATCAACCTGACCACTGAAACACGGCAACAGGCTGGATTTAGAAGAAGCTACTCGACCATAGACCGTCTTTTCCCAATAAATCAGCTGAAAGAGCAGCAAAATACAAAATGCCACTTGCTGTAGCATTTATAGACTTTAAGAAGGCATTAGACTCCGTAGAAATTCCCATGGTCATGGAGGTTATCACTCTACAAGGTGTAGAGCCTGTATACGTCAGAGTACTACAACATATATACAATCACAGCAACTCCTTCATCAGGCTACATAAGGGCTCTTAGCCCTTCCAGCTCCATAAAAGAGTAAGGCAAAGGTGATACCAGCTCATCAAAATTCTTCACAGCCTGCCTTGAGATGATCTTCCGTAACATGGACTGGAAGAATAGAGGAATCAGAATAGATGGCGAGTATCTGAGCAACCTCAGATTTGCAGACGACATCGTAATTTTTGCAAAGATCCTATAAGACTAATGCTAGATAAACTAAACGAAGAAAGCAAAAGAGTTGGCCTACACATGAACTTCAGTAAAACGAAAGTCATGTGTAACAATCACATCGAGAATAAGGACATACCTGTCAAAATCGAAGATGTAAAACCGGGGAAAGTAGACCACAACATCTACTTAGGACAACGAATCTCTATATGACTCACAAAAGAAGGAGAAATCAAATGAAGAATCACCCTAGGATTGCAAGCCTTTGGCAGAGCAATAATCCTAAAAAGAAGAATATGCATCCTCCCGATAGTCACTTATGGAGCTGAAACATAGAACTTAACCAAGAAACATACCCACAAACTAAGAAGCATGCAACGCACACATGAGAGATCACACGACAGCAGAGTATATCAGAAGGAAAATGGGAATCACAGACATCATAGAATCTATTAGAAAACTTAAATGGCAATGGGCAGGTCATGTTGCAAGAATGGCAGACAACCGATGGACATAACGACTCACAACATGGATCCCCAGAGATCACATGCGAAAGCGAAGTCGACAGAATACAAGATGGAGAGATGAACTAGACGAATTTAGAAAATACTGGCCCCACAACGCCCATGATACAGAAATGTGGCGGATCCTAGGGAAGGTCTATGTCCAACGACGGACGTTCAAAGACTGATGATGATGATGACATATACAAATATTTGCAGTATTTTTTTTCAATGATCACATAATCCCGAGAGTTGTTTGGCCTATTGAATTCACTCTTTTTGTTGCTATTATTACTACCACAAATTTTCTGCCGATCCATTCTGCAGCCTTCTTCAGTTAATTCAAATTAATTACGGAACAAATGAACACAGCAAACCTGTCATTATCGCAATGATAGTTTCGTCGATGAGAAAATAGTTTACGTCGTCCATATGTTTTGAATTTAACGTAGAAAAGGTAACAATAGCTGATTCTATTTTAGAAAATAAATGAGTTGAAAAACATAAGTTTCTTTGTTATCATCCCGAGAACTCGTTAATTACGCAATTTCTGATATCATTGGTTGTCTTTACGAAACAAATACTTTCATTCACTTCATCTCTCATTACTACAAATACTTCCATTCACTTTATCTCTCATTACGACTTACGCGGCCCGTTTGCGATGTGTAAAATGGATTAAAGCGGCAACAAGCACCCGAAGCAGCGTCACTCACTTCCCTCTGCATCTATAACTGGGAGGAGATTGGGATATGGATTCATGCCTTTTTCCCAAAGATCTGAGTGCAATGTGAACTCAAAGAGTAAGAGTCCCAGCCAGGGTTTGAACTCTTCTCGCCATCCATCCTTTACCATCTGTGCTCCTCCTAAAGACGAAAGCAACGGGGCAAAACGGGCTGAGGCAACAGCTAATCTCGTGTAAATCAATACTGATCGCCAAATTGAAATTATTATTAGCAACGTGGTCGAGCAACATTCGACCAGGATGCTGACCGACATTGGCAATCTTAATGGAAGAACTAAAAACAGAAACGCTATAAATATCTGATAAAATCAGAAAAAAAAAAGGAAAACAAAAAACAAAACAAGACTGGTTGCTGCAGGAACAAAATTCACTCCTACTCATGTTCTGACTGAAGGTTATTATTGCAACTTTTTTATTGGATGTATCATAGATAGAAAAATTATAATATATATATATTTTGTACAAATGCATCTATCGGAATTAAATAAGCCCCTGCTTATCGATAATATATGATACAATTAAGCTCAATCAGCAAGGCACTCTCCTGGTAATCAGCTAGTCGTGAGTTCAAACCACGGTAGTGGGTTATGAATTGTACATATCGGCTTTCACTGCTAACTTTAGTGACGATTATTCTTGTTGTTACGATAGAAAAATTAAGTCAACTCTAGTTCTGGAGTTTGACAAAGATGAAAATGATTCAATGATAACCCCATAAGACAGAATGCTACGAAAAAGTTCCGGTAATTCGAACGGTAAGCGTAGACCATATTCAATAATGAATTTTTGTTGTTATTTTTGTGAGATCGCTATCACTGCGTGTCGAAGAAGACGGTGAAAATCTTGACCCCCGATAATTCCCTTCATCTTGATATTTGACTATGCAAATCGAGCACACAATCTTGTGTCTTGTTTGACTCAAGGATAAACATTGTCCTTTTTCAACCTCTCTTTCTTACCCGATACTGCCCTCAAACGGCTCTAAGTCAGTTTATGGTGGGCCATTCAAAAATATCCTGGTTCTTACGATCATTGTAGTGTTTGGGGGTGGGCAGAGCATGGTGAACAGATTTCAGAAGAGATTGATTAGATTTGAAGTAATTTCGATTGAAAACGTAAAAGCCGCATGCCTGACCCTATATTTCACCGAGTGAAAGTGAGAAAATTAAAAACCTGGAAAAATATCTTGACCTCCCCAGATCTGAAACGAATAATAACACAGTAAGTAGACAATAGTACCAATAGTGGTTGGTGCCCTCGGGGGCCAGCCTCGAAGATCGTAGCAAGGAGTTTTATAGAACTGGAAATCCGGGGAAATGTCTAATCCACATTCTGTTCTCCATTAATTTTCTAATTTCTATTATCGGGAACAACTATCAATTTCTTTTTAGACAATGAAATATTTTATTTTTTGTGCATCCGCACACACTCAGGATTCAAAGCACAATGCACCATTGGTAGCTGTATAGTTATGGGTAGACTGTGACAGATAGGCAAACAGATAGCTAGATAGATCAGATAAAAAGATAGATAGATAGAGAAATAGATGTAGTAGACTGAGAGATATCAATAAATAGATAGTAAAGAGTCAATATTGAATGATGGATTGAGTATATTTTGCATAATAAACAAGTAGATGAAATATTGACTACTGTAAGAGTTGAGAGAATGTAGAAGACTTGGTTCTCTCGAAGAATAACATTAGAATCCCGGAAACGGAACGCTGATTCGAAAAAGTCATGATAGGACAAGAGAGAGAGAGAGAGAGAGAGAGAGAGAGAGAGAGAGAGAGAGAGAGAGAGAGAGAGAGAGAGAGAGAGAGAGAGAAATCGATTCGAAGAAAAGCAAGGGAGGTAATAAAACAAAAGATGCCTCCGAAGCGAAAATGCAAGAAACAAGAAGGAAAAAAAAAAAAAAAAGAAATGATTTCTAGAAAAAATAACGCGTAAAAAAAGACATTAATCGTTCGATCATCTAAGCTTATCACCAGTTATTTTAAATGTAATCAGATCGCTCTAGGCTCACATATCGGCTAATTATTAGTCTCCCCGTTCGTAATGCACAATCCATTATTAATGTGAATTATGAATGTTAAGTGAACCCTCGCTATACCGAACCTCGATATAACGAAATCCGTGGCCCCATCTGAAGTGACTTGGAATTTACCGAACGAAGTATATAAATGCAGCAAACTCGTTGACCATAACAAATGTTTTTCTTATTTACCGGCTGGAGTCATATGCTTGAAGAGGTAAGGTCGAAAATAGAACGAGGGACAACCAAACTACCTTTTGATTTACCTGTATATCAAATACAACGAACTATTGAGCTTAATCCTTATTTACCGAATGAGAGGCAACCATCGGGTATAACGAACTTCAGATTTAATGGACTCCACTAACTCAGTTACAACGTTTGCTGTAATACATACGGAACATAGATTATGTTATAATGTAGAATATTATATGCATTTTATACTATTACTACTCTCTGAATCACCCTACGAGCAGGATTTTCTAGCTTGATGTCTGCTTTATACGGTTAAATCAAAAGATGAAGGTTCAGTTAACCCGACAGACGCACCGTAAGGATCCAGTTTAGCATCATACTTACATTACAAAACAGAACACCCGCTAAAAAATTGGTAAGTTTTAAAATGTCAAAATCTGATATACTAGAAACATGTACGAAGCTCCTGTTAGCAACTACAGAAAATTTGGTGGTCATAGCTCCAGCCGTCCTTGATGACAGACATACATTTTGTGAATCATTGTGAGGAACTAATCGTGCATGGATCCAACCAAAAATTTAATCACTTCCTCCGTTGCCCGTACCCTCACACTCACACAATTTCATAGAAATACATTTTTTGAATAGAAATGAACGTTTGGAGATATTATGCGATATACACATTTAACGATGACAGAGTTTTCGGGTCGATAGAGTGAACGTATACATAAATTTTAGGAAAAAAAAAAGGAAAATATTCCTGAATCAATAAATCCTGGATCCGCCCCTAAACTTATTCACCTCTACCCAATCCCTTTGCGCACCCTTCCATGGATTTACATTGGAATCTATTCAGTACATTCGGGGATATCATGTGGACAGACAGACAGACGAAGGTAAGATATGATAGAATACATCTGTCTCTTCAACTTTGTTGGCAGAGATATAAGAAAACAAAGGAGACAAAAAGAAGGCAATGCAGAATAAGAAGAAAGCGAAAGAGAAAAGGAAGGTAGAAGCAAGAAGAGAGTGGACTTTAGACCGAAAGAAAGAAAGAAAAGAAGAGGAAAGCAAGAGACGAGTAGTACTACTTATATATGTCCTACACAATCAGTGAATCGGGAAAATTACAAAAATGACGATCCAAAGCAACAAACGTGGTTGATTGGCTGTCCTTATTGAAAAGATTTTCTTTTCATCTGCTGTCGTCATTTCCCTATTGTCACCAGGGAAACACAACGTTTACTCGAAATTATCGTGCTTTCCATACATCAAGAGCGTTTGAATCTAATCCTTTTTACGTAGATTCTCTCCAGATCGAGGCTAGGAGTTGAATGCAGGAATAATCCAATAAAGACTTCAATGTCACCTACTATGGTTTAATCAAGGTGAAACGTTTTACACAATGAACTGACACTCTGCATCGATAGGCGGAAGTTTTTTGGTGTGTTTTATTGCAAAAACGAATGCTTTATGATCCCAGGAATTTCTCGAGTTGAAAACAAGAACCTATCACAGATTTTTGGTTATTTTGTTTTCGATAATAACACGGCCAAATATGAGAAACATGCAAAATATAAGATTATGTTTCACAAGTCTTTTCACGTGACGAGAGTCATTTTGCATATATACTAGCTGTATACTATCAGTAATTAGAGTAATATCTGTCACGATTATAGTATCAGTAGCAGCTGTCAGTCCCATTTCCTTTATGCCACATTATCAAACTCCCTGACTATCTCCTCTCTCTTCTCTGATCCCACCCTCTTGTTAAAGTACCTTTTCTCTTCTCTCCCCTGCTAATCTATTATTAAACCATCTAAATTCATTTTCTCCTCTCACGGTAAACGACTTATCTTCGTTTTCCCTTTCCTCCTTCCAACTCTTTTATAAACTGATATATTTCCTTCCTTCTCCCTCTCCACCTTATCATTAAAATACCTTTTTCTCTCTTATAAAACCTAAATTATTTTCTGCCTTCTCCCTTTCTAACTATATCACATCGTATCAGTAATCGCTATCAGCTGAGTTTATTGCTGTACACGCATGATAACTGTCAGTGAAGCAAAAAAATTCCATTCCATTTAATGCTGTCTAGTCAGAGAAAAGTATAACATAAAGATTATAGAAGAAGACCGTGTAGCACATAGGAATTTATACGAAAATAAAACTCGTCTGGATTTCAATACGAAGATACGTGAGGAGGATTTTATCTGAGATTTTGAAAAGGACTAGTACGAGTTGCTAGGGTTAATATCTACGTATGGAGACATTATAAGTGAAACTTTGGGAAGAGACCTTGCAAAGTTTTCAAACAAAAAATTAAAATCTCTTCAAACTTCCACACCAAGTTCTATGAGGAAGATTCTGTCAATGATCTTGAAGTGGAACAATACGGGTTATGAGTTGACAGTTTCATACGTATGAACACATTAAATGTAGGATTCAAGTGGGAGACTTTGTGGTGCCAGAAATTTATGAAGAAAGATTGAATTAATACAGGTTGATTCCAGTGTTTCCCCAAGCTACGTGACTGTCACACATAAGAAAACCCTGCCTGATATCTACTGAACTAATAATGAGTAGATTACAAAATAAAACCAAAACACCGAATAAATAGTTTCTTTTATCAAATACTTTTTGTTCAAAGTGACTGACCTTGTTTCTCAAACTTTAGACAAAAATCAATAATTGTCTCCTGTAAAAAGTATTTTCTGTTCACTTCAATCCTTCAGTTGGTCAGAAGTTCTTTGATCCTGCATAGGCCATGAAAACATATAGAATGCCCGTTAACTGGCAGGGTTAATAGTCTTTCATGTCAGAACAGGATAAGATGCTGTCAGCCATTATGGAAGAGAGAAGACTTAGTAAATCGCTTATCTGAACATACCGAGCGATGCCGAATAGGTAAAGAGGTTTTTAGCGTAAAAAAAATGATTGACAGGTGATGCAAACATACAAAGATAAAAGAGGAGGCGGAGGAAGCTGAGGAGGAAGACAATCCATTCGCTTCTTGTCACTCAAACATGTCAGTTAAAAGGACCAGAGGAGCCTGGGGGTGGGGCTTCAGCTTGCCTTATTGGGTGTACTGGAGAGATCGATCTATTTATTAGAAGGATCAACAGGATCCCCACAAGAGGTTCTCTATGTGTTTCCCAACTACTTACAGTGTCTACTGTACCCAGTTGGTCATCCGTTTAAATTCTGGCGAGGCTCGACGATGCTCAACTTCAGTGACCGTACGAGAACTTATGTATCCGATACGATTTTGCCGTAACAATTATTCACTTGAAAATTTCATTGGCATGTTTGAATTTCGGAAAACTGAGAACTGAATATATATATATATATATATATATATATATATATATATATATATATATATATATATGCCTTTACAAAGCAATAGTTAGCAAATTTATCTCACAACCCATTTTTATTGTATTTCAGTTCTCCATTGGTACCCTATACTTGTGATATTCAGCTGTTTTAGTCTAGACAGTATATATAAATAGAGTGTAAGAACCTCTGAATAACTGTCAATAAACAAAATCCAGAACTCCCTACAAATGATTATACCAATTTCGGATTCCCCTACTTTGGACAATGGAGAGCCAGATTTGTACAAGAACTAATTCATAAATCAAACGTGCGGACATAGTTATAGACATTACCCAAATTAAACGATGGAAACACAGGTTCCCTGGAAGCCGATTCTCTGTGATATAAACCAGCGTCCAGGTTTCTACAGATAAGCCCAAACTTTCTAATGCACGCATACCCTAGGGGCATTTGACTCAATACACACATGCACATTTTCATTTGCGCACTCACACTCACATGTCAAAGGCCAAGCATTTACATTTCTCTATCAACCAACTCTTGATATATCCAAGAACTATTACAACTCCAATCACAAGGCTTTTATACTTTCAAATTACGGTTTCATTTCACAAGCAATAGTCTTTTCCTCTTACTTTTCCCACGGACACACACATGTAGTCTTGGATGTTGACTGGAGACATTTAGAACTTCTCAAGAACTATGACTAATCAAACCCTTCAAGGAACAACCTTCAAAAGCTTACTAATCCACTATTGTAATTCTAGTTGATAAATATATCTTGTTATCATGTTTTACGACAATCTTGTATTAATCTATTGTTCATTCGATCACCTTTTCAGCTTTCTCTTATTCCGTTTCTATCCACTATTGTCATTACTAAGACAAACAACTGTTCCTTTCCTCTCTTACCTACATTCACTGATGCTAGTGTTGGAACACACTACCAGAATAAGTTGATGACTTCACTCAGATCGATTACACACCGCAGAGGACATCGTTATGCTCATCTGATGAACATGGCCTTCAAATGATTTTACTAATCCATAAATGGAGTCAAATACTTTAATAATCATAATGATTCTCTTCTCTCCAATTTGGTAACCATTACACGCCTGTTACAAGAGTTTTAAATCAATTAGGTAAATATTTGGAGGTACTTGGCAAGCTGATCTTCCAGAACATTATTGCCATCGTGAATTCAATCCTCAGTGGGGATTTTATATCTGAGACCTCTTTCCTAACTAATCTAAACTTGAATGGTGATTAACTGTATTTTACAGCCGCTGTAGTCGAACCATCATAAATCAGTATTGAACCCTTCTCCATTTGAAGCCACTGCGTCTTTCCCCTGGCGAGCGTCTTGTCAGATCTTGACTCCTCCAGTTCTGCATCTTCGTGGTCTGCTTGCAGTCTGTCAAGTAAGTTTGTGCAGTGACTTAATCTGCGAAGCTTTCAATTGTAGGATCTTACTACGGTGAACTCTCAGGCTATTTGCGTGGATGTTTTTTCCGGACATCCGTAGTATATGACCAAACAAGAAGGAGTACTAATTGACCTTTGACTGGGCAGTTACCGTCGTCCTCTTGGATGCTCATGAGATGTAGAGCTTATGTAATATCGATAGAGCATTGAACTAAACATGCAGCTATTTGTGTGCACCTCACCGTAGAACAAAGGTTAGCAAACTAGCCGAGAAGACAAAAATTACTCTTGTGGTTCCGACCCTCACTGTATTTTATTGTATGATATCTCCGACTCCTGTTTTTCTCTAATATACTGCGCTGTCTTGTGATTACTCCAGGTAATGTTCAGCATGATTCTCTCCTGCATACGTTGCATGGTTCTCAGTATGAAGGTCAATCTTTTGGTTAGATTCCATATTTCAGCTCCATAGGTGACTATAGGGAAAATACATTGGTAGTAGATCATTTTTTTCGGACTAATGGGATTTTCTTTGGGAATGTGATGAGCGAAATAAAAGCTAAAATAAATCATTCTTTTTATTATTATTCTATTTCACATTCTTAAGATGAAGTATTGATCAAAACTGACCTAAGACAGGGAATATTTACTAAGATTAAATATCGGAAATGGTGAAAACTGAGTTTAAATGTTTTATAGCCGATAAGGTGTATCTAAACGCCTGATTCCAACTGTATATACTCCAATAGCGAAAAACATTAGAGTGATCAAAAAATAGCTATTTCCTAAGCCTCATTTGATCATAGTTCAATATCTAATTCGCCTTGGCCTGCAAGACATAAGACCATTTCAAATCCGCCTCTAAGATTATCGGTACAGAGAAACATTTACCAGGCATCTTTTATTCATACATTTTTCTACGTATTTCAACTGATAACTCCTAAAACTGTCTAAATGGTTAATTTTCAATCCACTGATGATGTAAATTTAAGGTTCTTCTTGAAATTATTTATACTTGTAATATTTATTATACAAACGATGGTAAACTATTCTTGTATTTCAAAATTCTTTGGAAGAAAAAAAAAACAACTTATCATTACTGAACATCATTCTGCTTTCCTGGGTAGCAACATGTTTTCCCACTTTCAACAATACTTTTGCCTTAAGCAATGTTGGGTGCTGCCGATAAGGGTATTGTGAATGGAACTCGCCGAGACAGTTAATGTTTACTTTGAACTAATGCCGTTGGGAAAGGCATAAATGCTTTTCTTCCCCTCAGCTATGGTTGAAATTGCGCACGGTGAATTGAGTGGCACCACTTAGGGTACTTGTGTGAGGCCACGACAGTGTCGGATGAAGCTACTGACAGCGTAAGGGCACTACCTATTTTACCTTCAGCTAACGTTGCTCACCCCTCCTTGACTCCCCCCTCTCTCTCACATCAGCATCAATGTCACAAAAGAACACATATTTTGCAGATTTTACAAGAATATGGGTGCACATAAAGTTTGGATTATAGAAAGAGTATTTAGCTCCAAACATTTCATTGATGTGGTTTTTTTATAATAACAGTTTTTCTTTCTTTTTTGCAAAATTAACGACGTTACCTTTCGGTGTGGACCATCGAAAAAGACTGCAATTTACTTGCTTAAAAAAACTTGGTAGTTGTGCATTTATTAAAATAAGATAGAAAACAAAGAAACTATATTATGTACAGATTTGAATAGTAGCCAATCCATTTACCTCAAATCATAAAAGAAGGAGAAACAATCCAATTTCTGGTTTCATATTCTAGGATCACCATACAGACTTTTGGTACAGCTATTTCAGCTTATGGGGTGTCGGAGTTCGCAAAAAAACTTGACTTTTCTCGGATCGGCGCAAGGGTTTCATGAGTCCAAGGTGAGACCTTTAATTTGAACCCTAGCTTGTTTTCTAACCTTTTATTTCTTTCAGATTGGACCTTTGCGCGCTAGATGATAGCCTAGGTCTGCCTGATAGATAGGCTGGCCCTAATGCCTCGAGAAGTATATACAAAATGTTTGAATGTATTCCAAGCAATTTGATCAAGTGATTTAATACATTTATCGTGCAACTTTTTTTGAACGATACATAAATAAAAGCATCTCGGTAAAATCTAAGCAAACAAACGCTATCATATATAGGTCTGATAAGTCACGTCACGTGACTTATGTCTTTTGGCAGCATGCTGCATTGGTGTGATCAATTAATAATTGGGAAAAGAGAAGATCAATAAATGTTACTTTTCTCCTCTTTCGTTGGGCAGTGATCACCAAAAGAGTCTGAATTTATAAAAAAACAAGCGCAAATGACACAAACTAAGCAACCAATTCAACATAAACTTACATTTTAAATTGAGCACCCCCTAAAAACCTATTCAGGGGGTTGGGAGTCCTAGTAACGAAAAAGACATTTTTTCTAAACATAATGAGTAAATGTTTAAATTTCCATGGCTTTAGCTTTCTTGATACGCGTTAATTACAAACATACATAAGCAACCAAAAAGCCAGTCATCCGACCAGACCAACTTGAAAGAGAAATCTATTTTGGTTGAACGTTTTCAATAAGTCGATATTTTTACAAAGCTCGGCTTATTCTGATACCAAGTCACATCGTTGGAGTGCTCAGTGAGGATGGAATTCACAAGTAACAGCTTACCAATGAGAAACAACCTACGATACTAAGCTGTTCGTAATCGCTCTATGGTAGACTTTAAATTCAGATCAAATGCTATGGATTCGCTAATGAAAATAAATTCGCGACTTCACTTTTCTCCGTCCTTTCCTAGAATCATAGAGCTTCATCAGCAGGTTCGAGTTTGGTGTAGTAATCTCAAAATTTGTGTTACTGAAGCGATAGAGAAATATTCTCTGCTTTTGACTTTTCTTTTCTGTCTTCTCCCTTCTGAATTTTCTCTTCTGACTCTTCGTTGTATCGCGTTGTATCACATGCTACGTGATATCGATCCTGAATCAGAGACGCCATTATCTTGGATAGCGGTCGGCTGCTAAATATAGATTAATTGTTTAGCTAGACTAAATATAAGATTGTGGGCGAGTGAAAACTAAAAGTGAGCATAGACGAATTCAGACATCTACCAATTTATCCCATTACTGGTGCATATGATGAATACATTGTGCATTATTAAGCATCGTATATGGATATCATATTAATAATCGATGATATATATATAATTGTATATGATATACATATAATGATATAGATTATATATAATCATATATAATATATAATCATATATATAATATGCATAATAATAGATAAACTACACACTTATAATCATCATATAATAATGTCATATAGATGATATATAATATATAAATATGAACATATACATCGTATCAATTATATACATAATACACATAATCATATATAATACATAATATCTTATTAATGTCATATCAATAAATACACTGTGCATTATTAATCGTCATATATCAATAGTATATATTATTTATAATCATATGAATATTATTAGATTGGACAGTTTATATCCGACAAAATGTGATAATTGCAGATACATTCTTTTGGAGAGCATATTTCTTTTGGTGTTAACCGAGTAGCTGATCACGTCAATGAATAGAGAAAATTATATATAAGATATATAATGTGTTAACGAATACTCTGCGCACTATTCATAATATCCACTGTATTAAATTAAAGATACTTAATTCTAGCATTCAGAAGGAAATTACGAATCACCACCATCCATATATGCTGCTTTTTTACCTAATAAATTAAGCTGCAGTGGCGGTGAAATTAAGTTACCACGATGAAAATATTACCAAAAAGCATGGAACCCTTATATGAAATCATGAGAAAAATTGCCGATATAACATAATGCCATAAACAAAATTGATCTGAATAAACTAAAACAAAACAAACACCCACCTCAAAAAAATCTTTTGTAAAATGATACATAAACAGGGTCGAAGAGTTATTGGTTCGCCAAGAGGTAACCAAACCAAAAGCAGCTGTTGCTTTGGGTATGGCGCTTAGTATCTCAGGACCCAAGTTCTTCGTATTGTAGCAGTCTGAGAAGATGGGATTGGGGGGAGCAAAAGGTTGGGTGATACGCTTTGCAACACAAGTATCAAAACCATTTTCACCCCGTTTTTTTTCTTTTTTTATGTACTGTTTGGCTACGGAGCCAGGCTTTAATCCATAAACCTTTCCATGGTTTAAAGTGAGCGGTAGGGTGGTTCAAAGAAAGGTGGTGCACCAAAAGAGTTGAAATATATAATGGCAACACCAAAGCAATAATGAAAGCCAGTCTGTGGAGGTTGCACAAAGAGGGCTTGGTGGGTGCCATCAGTGCCTGCAGGTCTAAGGTTGGGGACCCCTCCATTAGATAGATGTAAGAAGTCATGCTGATCATTGGTGGACGGTCACACATACACATGAAAACGCAGGCAGGCTCGCATGCAAGCAAATACAGCCAATGTCAGACGATCTCCAATGTCAACCATCATCGGATAGGTAAGCCTATTTCACTGCTGAAAAGTTTTCATATTGTGAATTCTGCGAATTGGAACAAGCCGTAGAGCTCAAGACCGTAATCACAACTTTTACACCTGAGCATAGGGGGTTCATTCATGAGACTGGCTTAATATACACACAAACACACACATACATACGTACTTTACATCAGACTCCAGACTGGATGACTCTCACCAGAGTTCTTAATCTGTACTGACTGCCTAATTTCTGACTTCAGTGTATCCGTCAAAAAGGAATGCAAACTTATTTATAATCTTGATTTGCCAAAAGCGACTGGACCAGACCAAATCCCATTCTTGGTTTCGAAAAACCTATCATGTGATATATCACCAATATTAGCGATGCTATTCAAACAAATGTTATCCTAACTTATGGACGATATCTTCTGTTTGTCCAGTCTTCAAAACCCCTGGGGAGCGCTCTCCCCTAAGGCAATGCAGGTCAATCAGTCTATTGTACATTATGAGCAAGCTATCTGAACCAATCCAGATTAAACATGTCATTAGTAATCAAAACCATCAAATTTCCAGGTCTACTGCTGATATATGAAGATTAGTAGAGTTCTGGATAGTATCTACGATGCTCATGTTATTGCACAGGATATCTCCAAGGCATTTGACAAGATTTGATACAGGGGTTTGCTCCATAAACTTACTAGCTACGGCATGAGAGGTTGACTTCATTCCATTATCAAATCTTTCATCCTTAAGATTTCAAGGTTGTACTTGATGGCCACTCATCAGGAGTTCATGAAATTATTACAAGGGTGCCCAAACGATCCATTTTCGGGCCTACAATTTTTCTTTTGTTTATAAATGATCTACCTGGCCATGTAATCAGGTCCTTTATAGAATAATATGCGGATGACAGCATACTTTGTGGTCTTCTTTTTAAAACATGAGTCATCCGGAACTAGCATTAGAACTCACGGCGATTGTTGAATAGGTAATCAAATGACTCGTTCATTTCAATCTTTCCAAAACCAATCTTATATCTTTTCATCATCACCATGGAAAACCTGATTTCCCCCAATGTCGATGGATTTTGGAGGAGTGTCCCTGTCTGTATAAACTTCTGGGTCTCAAATAAAGTGAATAACTCCCTTCTTTTTAAACCTTTGATGTGAAAAGTGACCAAAAGATCTAGATTACGGTAACTAAAATTGAACAAATAAAAAAAAATGCTGTTTAGAAAATAGAAAAGAGTGGAACATCTTTATAATCTATTCAAGGTCTTGACTTAAGGATTCCTGTGGTGTATGGTACGCATTTGTAACCATGACTCAAGATTCCGAAGATTTTCAATGAGATTCAGATTTCATCGTATTGGAGCACTCATGACATTCAGACCAAACCTAGTTTTCAAATATTTTGTAGCACATCTTGCTCAAAGATCTCTTGGTAATCATTTGATTGCAGGATTCCTTTGATATGATCAAAGTCTCTAGTACCAGGAGCAGAAAAGCAGCCCCACAACATTATGGATAAATACGAACGATGCCATAATCTGGTTTAGTAAGATCAAACAGGAGAACACCTATTCAGTTGTACAGTTCGATATAATGGACTTTTCCCCTTCAATATCCTATGGAATCTTCGAAGGAGCCAAGGAATTCGTGAAGACCAATACCAACATCAACAAAATTTAAATAGAAATATTCAAACACTGTGGACGGATGGTACTATTCAAAAACTAAGAACGATAGACTAAAAAAAAAACGACATCTACGGCTTCAATGGGAAGACTTGATTATGCCAGGACGTCAATTTGTACATTTCATACAACTTTACCAGGAAATTAAATCGTAAGAATGTAGGACTTTACTGAGACGATGGTTTGCTAATCGTCACCAACAGCAGCACAAAAAAGTGCAAAAAAAAGAAAGAAAAGATTATCAAAGAAATCGAAAAAAAAAAAAACGAACCCCGAAGTTGAAATTGAGTCCAAAATGAAGTTTTTCACATTTTTAAATATTACTTTTAGTCTAAATGATAACACCTACAAATCACATTGGAAAAAATAATCCTTACTCTCATATGCTAACATGGAATCTAATCACCCAAATCCAATCAATAGAAACTAAGCTAATATGCAATTCCTTAAACGGAATATTATTTAACAATGTTAGAAAGAAATAGACTAAAGCCCCCAAAGACTGTGGCTTTACCGAAATTCGCTCTAACTACGATGAAAAAGTGAAAACCAATATGGTAAAACAGCAAAAACAAAAAAAAATATAAAGGTAAAAAATATTTTGGTACACATCACCATTTAGCCTACGAGTGAAACAAACATAGGGAAAATCTACCTCAAACTAATAGAAAAAAGACTTCCCTCGTGCCACTAACTGTGTAAAATATTAATCAAGGAGAAACTCAAAATTAGATTCAGAAGAGAAAATATAAATAAACCATAGTAACAGGTGCCTTTTGAAAAACTAGAGTCTCAAACGAATTTCGTATATCAAGCTGGAATATCAACCCTAAACGAACTCTTAGAAACGAAATAGTATATCGAGATATCACAAACATCCTTTTAAATTCAGATTAGCCAACCATACTTAATACTTTTTAAACTAAGAAAATACAAAAACAATACACATTATTGACGCATCACTGGGACCACAAGAACAGTAATCTCTCACCCATAATAAAATGGAAAACATTAAAACATGCACACACACATATGCCAGAATAATGAAACCCCATCATACCTAAGCCTAAATAAAAAATTAGAAATGCTTACCTTTACTAAAAAAACAGACTTACAAAATACAAAAAATGAAGTAGCTGTAAAATGTCAGCACCGTTCAAAATTTCTATTAAAAGCATCATTTAACATCTCACGTACAGCTATACAAGAATGAACTACCATAGCTATCTTGTTGTTATTGCTATTATTTGTAGAAGTAGCAGTATTACTATTATTATTAATATCAGTATTATCATATACCCAGACACTATAAACACAACCTAATCATCTTCTCATAATTATTTTAGATATGTAGATGCCAACATGAATATTGAGAGAATTAAACATAACAAAGACTGAGTAAAAGGGAACCCTAAAACTGGGTTGGGGCAGATGAAAGTAAGGAGATATATCTATTGAAACCAAACCAACCACATACAAGCTAGAAAATTAACAACACACTGAAACATACCGGATAACTTATAACAACCAATCATGAATTCACTCCCCCATGGAAGATAAAAAAGTAATACAAGAAGAAATCAACAAGTAGAGGAAAAGGAGGAAAAAAGAAAAAGAAATATGAATAAAATCTGACGGAGTTTTTCAAAATAGGAAATAGACCCGTCCTAATAACGTCCAGAATGGGGATCCGAGAAAAATAGAATCATTCGCCTGAAGAAACTCGAAAGGACAGAAACATGAACGTGTTTGTGTAGCAAATCCATTATTTCACTATATATATGTATATATATATATATATATATATATATATATTCGCAGTATGTGAGCGTCTCGTCGTGACGTAATTATTAGCCAGCTGGTCAAACTGGTCGTTACATCTAAATAGACATTCGATTATCAGTGGATACCCTCTATTTGTGGCCAAGTGCTGAAACTAAGCCAATTCTAGCAAATAACTATATTTGTTCTATCTGTTCACTGGCACCTTATGACCAATTCATCTGACTGTATTAGATTGGAGTTACAATTCGGAAAGCCAAAGTTGATGTTGACCATGAGATTTCTTTCATCAAATTAACTTGTTTGGCTTGTCTGAACTAACTTCTCCAAGAGGAAAATAGCTTTTTAATTTATACGAAGATTACTGATTGCATGGATAGTTTCAAATAACTATTTCATCGTATGAATCTTTGTCATTACAAAAAATAATAGCCCTTTATAGTCGGAAATTCCCGTCATTGCAGTTTTATGGCTCACTCAATGAAATTAATCAATTCTATTTTCATTGATGACAACTCAGTTCTATTAGTGAGTCAGGACTTTTCACTTGCAATAAATAACTTAAATAAGAGACAGAGACTTTTATCTCACAATTGATAACTATTACTCTCTGTTATCTACCACTGTCAATTAGTCAACATGGTAACTAATGCTCTGCGTCTGGTGGCCTAACTTGACTCTTAGTTTCAATAAAATAACCATGAGTTACTCGCTAGATTTAAGGCCTTTTGCTAGATTCATTATCAAAGACTTTTCACTGTTGGGGTTGCCAATATCGCACCTTTCACCTGGGATTTTCACCAATAATCTGGGTTTTTGGTTTTATATTTTGAAAATAGTTTTCTGCTGGTCCAGATAGAGAAATTCTTGAAAATGATTCCTACATCTACATATATGTGTTTGAAATGACTTTTAAAAGTTTTAACAGATTAAAAAAAACTGTTGATCGATTCATTCACCAATCAGATGTGCTTGTATCTCGTATCATACATGGATTGTTATAATACTATCTATAAATAAACAACTGGTTATCATCACCTGACAAAAAAAAAAAAAAAAGAAAAAACTTTAGTTAATTTCATCGTCATGATCTTTTTGTCTATAAAAACGAATCGTTTTCTCTTTAAAGAGGAAATAAAGAAGTGGTGAAGATATTATCATGATCTACAAATAAATTTGAGTAAAACAATCATATTTCTATTAAAACTTAATTCTTTGATAAACTGGATTAATTCTTTTGAGTTTATTTTTTATTTCAAACCTGATCCAGGGATTCCTTAAAATCTCATTGGCAGCCTGTGGCTTGTGGGACTGGTTTAGAGTTTACATTAAAAAATCAATTTCTGATACTAAACTTGTTAAATGTACTCTAGCGCCAACAGCGTTCAAAAGCCAGTTGTCTTTTTCTTTACGGTCTGAGTAATTCTACTAAATCTTTTATATCCCAATTACAACTTTGATTTAAAGATCCTCTTCCTCTCCCCCCAAGTCTAACACATTACTCTCCATCTCACACATTTCACAATCTCAAACTACTACACACGTGCGTTACTCCTACGCGAAAACTGTTGCTATTTTTAGCACTTATTGATTTGATTCCCTGGAACAGCGGAGGGTTGACGACTGGATGGTCAGTAATTTCATTTTTTGAGAAGTAACATTATTTGTTCTATTACAGATGTTCATAGTTGTGCTAAAAGTAACAACGAGAAATGTTATGATCTATGTGTACAGAGGATTTCATTCGTACAAAGGACATTCATAATGATAACGGATACTGTTATAAAATTGCTTTTGTTATCAAAACCAATCGATCCCATACACCTTGCTTACAATGAATTAAATTTCATATATATTTTTCATGATTTAGATTCATAATAAATTTAATAGCATAGCAGTGAATGTATATCAATTGATGTTAATTTCTGAGAATAGATGTTATTAATTCCAATTTTTTGAATATTGTCAGTAGGATGAGGAACGGTAGGACTGGAGTGCAGAATAACCTCCAGATTGCGTGATGAATTGCGACTTGCCCTTCAAACCATGGGTTTTCATCTTTTGGTTCCCCCAAGATGACACGGATAGGAGTAAGGCCCACAAGTCTTGGGTTTCATAGGAGTGGCTCCCCTCTGCCAGATGCATAAGTAAGGCTACGGGGCTCTGCAGCCCCTTTGCAGGAATATTCCAACAGTAACCTGTGATCAAATCACGAGTCGTGAACATTCCGAAGCTTTGCCTGTTTCCTCAATTCAGTTATCTGATGTGGAATATCTTTTCTATGTGTCTCGTGCTTATTTCTTATTTAAGAATTAAGTATCAAAATTAAACCATTTCAGTTATTGAATCATAAGCCAATGGGATGAAGTAATTAATATTGACTCAAGAATATGTTTTATTTCACAGTGCCTCTAAACTTACACCTTCCCCAAAACTCAGATGTAGAGGCAAATTCAATTGTATTTAATGCTTCTAAAATATTACTGAGCTCTTTTGGTTGTAAACGTCAATCAAAACTGTCACCAAAATGATCAAAATAGGTTTCTTCAGTTTTCAAGTTAGTCTGGCTAGCTGGTTGACACGCTGTTGAGTGACAAACCAGACCTGTTTTATGTAGATTTTGAATAAAACCAGTTTGGCATTACCTTTTATAAACTATTGTAATTGACAAAAAAAAAGCAACAAGTGTTCCGTTACTTATAAGTACATCTAATGATATTATATGCATATGTATACGTATAAGTATATACTTGTACGCTCGAATTGTGCAAGGGTTCACATCTGTCTCCAATGCAGAAGTTCCTGTGTTCGATTCCCGTTATGAGCGAAGAGGGTGGAAAAGTCTTTATATAATGTTCAGCAGTAACTTGATTGTACTTTAAATTTGTGATAAAAAAAATCCTGGTCACAACTATTCTTGAAACTTGCAAGGATCACTAATGCAGGTTGACTATTTTATGACAGGTCGTGCACACAACCATCTTGAGCTATTTTAAGATACGGCTTTATCTAAATAACAAATATAAAAGTATATAACCATGAATAAACCATGTGTGCTTAGTAATTTATTAGCAGTTTGAATGGGGTCAAAATTTCCCGTCTGGGCAGGGCTTATTACCAACTTTTGGTCAACCAGATAAATACTTCAAGAATCGTTATTTTCACGGTTTAATTATAGCAAAAATAAACGAACATGAAAGGAAAACCCAAATAAGTGAGGTTCAAAGCGGAGCATATTCCATACGTTCACATCATAACTGACTGAATCCAAGTACAGTCGAACCTGTGACCTCTTCACTATTCAATTATTTTGATTGCTTTGATGTTTAACAGTTATTTGAACAAAGGAAAACAGAATCCAAATTTAGATAATCTAAGATCGTAAAAATAGATGGCATAGATCGATTTTCTCCTACAGTGTTTGTTAGTCTGTATGTAATTATTTCAAGAATAGTTTATAAGTTAGATGAAACATTTGTAAACACAGAGACATATTGGAAAGCTCCTTGCCAATATGTTCAAAACGTAAAGTGTAAAATGAATACATCGTACCAAATAAGACGTTCAGATTTGAAACATGGAAAATAACAAACAAAAGATAACACAAAGCGGAATGGAAAGTCCAATATTAATAATAGAAATTTAAAAAAATCAATATGGATCTGTGAACAAATATTAGTAAAAGATATAGAAGTGTTTGAATGACAAAATGGAGATGAGCTATGTATGTATATTATAAAGTAATAACGTACGGGTGTGTTGTGCTCCCATACGTCGAGAACTACGCACCACAGAACAGAAACAAAGACATGTCTAAAATCAGCAGGTCTATACTTACCTAGAGCACACATAGTAAAGTTGAATTTATCAGAAGAAAAAGTCAATTTCTTTGTGGTCTGAGAGGAAAAATCAGTCGAAAAATATTTTTCATCTTATATTTTCTGAGAAACTATTAGAGTTATATCCATGAAATCAAGCCATATCTATACATTGAATCAGCATAATCTAAGATTTCATCATTTATTTGAACTAACTCACATACGAGAGTGGTTCAAGAATATTTGAAAAAATATTTTTTTGAGCAGTAATTATTAGATTCAAAGTCATGGTAGTTTGATTGCTGCGTGGTTAAAGCCTCAGAAATTTGAAATGACGGACCAAACACCAACAGGAAAAGTTTCTTTTCCTCTCAATTTTATGTTCTTTCAAACTATTTGACCCTTAGAACCTCACAGAAATTCATCAGTTGGTAAAACAATTTCTTTCAAGTCTTGGTGGAGGGATCTATTTACAATGTTTTTATAATGCTAAAGCGGAACTTAACTTTACACATACCTGAAATCAGCAGCCAACAATTTGCCTACATATTTCAAGGTCAAATTCTTTAGGTCCGGACTAGCTCTTTCAGGAAACAAGTTGGTGAAATCATTTTTTTTCTGTGTTTTTTCATCTAAAATTTCCTCAAAAAATATTAGTTGAGTCTATGAAATCAAACTATACTTAAACGTATAAATTGAATCAGCATCCTATGGAAAAGTCTTCTTCATTATTCATTTGAACGCACTAGCATGTTATGGGGTTAATGCTTTTAAGGAAAACTTGTTGTTGTTGTTGGTTGTGGTGGTGGTTGTGGTCAGTCATTTGTCGCTTTAAAGCCTTGGTGGTGCAACAGCCGAGTGGTTAAAACCTCGGAAAAGGATATCCGGATTCAGAAGACCACAATTTGCCTGCAGCTTACCATAAGAAGCCATGGATTTCCTTACATCTCATTGCTTATGTCAGTTTCCCCAGTGTTGCGTACTGGTCTGCGTGTGTCTGCCTTGGAATATGTGCTGGCCAATCCGTTGAAGTATCACAGAGGAAACAAAGGCTTATCCAAAGCAGATCGAAATTTACCTGCTGCATACGTATCAAGGTCAGATTTTATGAAAAATAAACCGTCGATTGGTGAGGGGTCTGAGTTTAGGCTCACGAAATAAAAACTAATTTTAGCGCTGATTAAATCACCGAGAGCAACTATTTTTGTTACCTGGAAAATTCAATCAGTGGAACTAGTTCAGACCCGTTGGAGAAAATTTACTTTTTTTTTCTGTCAGTTTCCTGTGCTTTCAATTTATTAGAACTTTAGATTTCCGGAAATCTATAAGTTTTGAGAACATATATTTTATAATTTTCAACTGCACCCTTATTTTCCATTCGTCATTGGTGACTTTGGTGAATTTCTCCTTCTATCAGTGCTGATACCATTATGGCAGACTCTGGAGGATAACTCCAAACTGACATTGAAAAATGTTATTCTCAGAGCAAAAACGATAACCCCCATCAGACTCTGATCTCAACCCAAACATAACAATAAAGCATGGGGGACAATTTAAACCCCGTAGTCTGCTCTGACATGCGGACTACTAACGCCAGAAATGATCAAATGAATTCTCAGTTTTCAGAAAAATAAACCTTCGAGTTTTAGAGAGGAGCGACGCATGTCTGACTAGCGTTTTCAAAATATCTGTATAAAATATCATTTGCTTCCCAGTGTTGTTATTTTTACAGATTTTTCCCCGGGTAACGCCAGTTATCTCAACTAATATATATATATATATATATATATATATATATAAAACCTGGTAAGAGAGACCAGTCTACCCTACAATTTGCCCTAAGTTGGGAGCTATTATCCATTAATAGTGAGGAGAAGCAATAGATACATGCGTCAATATTAGGACATTAGTATAAAGTGAAACACATTTACTAAACATATTATGCAAGATATGTTTAGTAAAATTAGTGGGTAGATTGAGAAATGAGCAGGTCGTTTAAATGTTAATGATATTGGGAAATCTAATCGGAGGACCAAGTTCAGATTCAGACGGTACAGCACAACGCCAAATGGATAGAATAACTGGGAAGGCCCTTTCTGCCATAAAAATCGGAGAAAAATCTAGCTACGAAGAAAAGCACTCAAATATTTTCCTCGCTTAACATAGTCCAACATAGAATCGTTTCTTTTCAGAACTCTTTCAGTAGTTTTGGCAGTTAAATTCTTTTTACAAGCTGTTAATGTAAGTCGTGGCATCATGGATAGGATTCAATAGAATAAAGCACTTCTTCCATTCCCTTCAATGATTAGATAATATAATAGTAGTCAGTAGTGCCCTTACGCTGGCTACAACTTCAGCCTCCACAACCTGGACTTTGCTGTAATTCCATCATTGTTGAAAATAACCGACACACTCTATTTAATTTTTCGTTTATTTATCTAGTCAGCGTACAAGCCCAAACTAAAATATAAAAACACATGCAACCATTCGCCTGATGGGGCCCAGAGTGGGCAGAAACATAGAATTGTTGGTGTATTATATTTCAAGCTCTACGCGAAAAACAAGTCGACTCTCAGCGTTAAGAGCTGAACGTACCGAGCACTCTATGAAATAAATCTATCGCAAATCAGACATTGCTTTATATCATATCTATATAGCTAACCTGATCTGCACTATATATATATATATATATATATATATATATATAATGCGAGTGTAATGTAATAGACCTCGTTGCACAAGTGATGATTAATGCTAGGCAGGCTGACAATGATTACCACAATGCAAATAAATAACTGCTGAATTTGATCTCGGACAACCAGACACCCTGTACATCGTATTCATGTGAGCAGTAACCGTGTTCTAGACTATTCTGCTCACTGCAACGCTACAGCGAGGAGCAATGATGATTACTAAGATTTGTATGGCACAAGGCACCGTTAGCGGAGCAATCAATGGAGCATCATGTATACTACAGTGATAAGGATCTGCGTGATTATTCTTTGTCGAAGCAAACTAATTACGAAGCTTAGTTCAGTCTGGCCCAAGGCCTTACATATGAGATACACTTGTGAAGGATGAAAGCACTGTAATAGCCCACTGTCTACCAAACAGGCTGGCTTGTTATCTTTGAAAGACAGGTGCTTATTCTCTGAAGCGTTATCCCCAAGGAAAACTTGATCTTTTAATGAGGTTTCACCATCGATATTTTCCAGGTTCCTGATCAGTGCTGCAGGATTATCCGTCATAGATTTTCATCAGATTAGCAGCGACAACCCATAAACCCATTAAATACGGCAGATGGCGAATAGTAATGGTTGTCCATTGCAAGATAAAAGCCTTTGTCCATTGCAAGACAATTCATTGCAAATTATCCTTTACAAGCGATCTATTGTAAGATAAAAGTCCTGACTCACGGATAGAACTGAATTACCATAAATCACAATAAAAACGAGAATCTTATCGAGTCGGCCATAAAACTGTAGTTACTGAAACCATTTGCAGTTAATAGGTCTATCTTTCATAACACAGCAGTTGGAAATTCTTCTCCTCATTTTGTAAACCAGGCGCCGTTAGTTCCCAATGGGATATAAGTGTATGGTTATTTTTGAATGAGGGAATTAGAAGGTGTTTAGCTTATTTCAAATCGATTATAATCATGTCTGTTGATTATCATGAGAAAGGCACAATAAACAAGGGAAGAACGAATGGAACAAAAAGATGGATTGAATTTGCATTATTATCAGAATGTAGAAGATAACAATAATGACGCAAATATTAAAATTAATTCCGAAACAACAAGAAATAATAATCAGCGAACATGATCATAATCAGTTTGAAACAGGCTGAAGATCTTCATCTTCATAATTGAAAAATGACCATATGCACACACACACACACACACATACACACACGCAATAACTGATCATACAATTAGGCAAAAACCTAATCCTGAAATTCTCTCCAATTTTTGTCCGTATCCCCAACTCTATAAATATGAATCGATTTTATGTTTTGCACTTTGTAATTTTAAGTACATGAAATTTGAACTCACGCAGTTTGACATGGCATGACATTATTTACTTGAAAAAACGAACTTATCAAAATTGTTTTATTTGAATTATCAAAGTGATACTTGTTAGTATAATAGATTTGATTCAAATACTTTAATCTTCCTTTTTGTACACTTGATAATGATAATAATGATATATATATATATATATATATATATATATATATATATATATTTATATATTTATATATATATATATATATATATATATAGATATAGATATATATATATATATATTATAAAGAAATGGATATGTAATTCAAAATCCAACAGAATAATTATGAATGCATTATCTTCATTTGAAACTCTATTTGAACCAACTCCACATTTTTACGCAGTTAATATGCCAGTCTAAATAAAAACTAAACAAGAAATGGTCAGTTGCAAGAATCGAACCCGTACCCAACGGGATGCCACCTTAACGCAACTAACAGCCAAATTAGCTCCTTTAGTTAAAATTCATACCAGGTCAAATTCCAAATGGAAAGCTTTGTAAATGCTGAATTCACATGGTCATAAAATCAACACTATTTGCTGGATGAAAATGACTTCAGGAAAATTGAATGGACTAAAAATAAACTTGATTGAAAGTAAAGAAAATGACTCCAGTATGATAATAATATTTTTGGCATAATAATCAATTCCAAATATGCATATCCAAAGGTATTGTTACAGTGGCAGAGGCATCTGACGATCAACCGATTGCGAAGGCAAAAGGTTATGGAGAAATTCATTCCTGACGAAAGAGACGAATGATCCCCTGAAGAGAATCAAACTTGCAACTTCCATGGCTATGAACAAGCTTAAACAAAAGAAGTGTAGGGGTTAGATGGTCATATTAAAAGTAAATAAGGAGATTTTTTGAAGCTTGCAATAATTATCCCGAGGAACTTTTCTGAGAGCTCTTCAAATATCCACTGGGTCCACTGTTGTTAGCTCTGATAGAACTTTACGGTACATTGAAGAAAATCCTCTTTGATGCACAAATTTGTGGAAAATTCCGATTCGGTGAAAAGCATGTTTGATGTCTCTGCGTTCATTGCAGAATGTAAAGCATGCAGACGTCAGCTCAACATATGAAGTCTATCTATCATCTGCTGTTGATTAATCAGATTGTCGCTATGGCTGTCAATCAACTGCATCGATGTGCAGTTCGATTAATGCGTTTCTAATTCCATCAAATACACTGAACGAGTTTGCAGATCATCAGGTAAACTGGTAAGAATTGGTCATGTTTATTGTGGATTGGTGGAGAAAACATCCTAACCTTACAAATGGGGTCAGAATTATCACCTGGAAGGAGAGCATTTTTGAGAGAGAAAATGTTGCTGATTTTCTTGGATTCACTTTTACCATGAGGAGGCTGATACCAGAATTCTACTCCATTGAGACCAGGCAAGCTTTAACAATCCAAAGGTAGTTTTGTTCACAGACGTTTTATCTTGCTATTGGCTCATTCCACGGCTATTGATAAATATTTACTATTCATGTCTGGCACAAGGCATCCCTAGAGAATTATCAACATCTCTTCCGTTGTAACCCATATTCATGAAAAGTACAATAAATCTGGTTGTTCAAACGAAATCTTCCTTGAATCTCTTTTTCCGTAGTTTTTTTTTCTGGATGTAACACTATCAGTTCATTTGCTGGCAAAGGTGTAATAAAACCATTTCCTGCTCTTTGCTCTGGTTCAGATGAAGTAAAGGTATTTACCCATCTTGGAGACATGTTTTGCATAGACAACCATTTGTTTTCTGCTCCTGAAATATTTATCTCTAATATTTCTCGGCATAAATCTCAATTGAACTCCTGTAGATGTTATCAGATGAATTTTGTTCAGTGAAAGAGAGGGAAGGTTTTTCTGACACACTTCCACCATGCTAAAATGTAGTGCAACAGCATAGTTCTAGGGCCAATTGCCAGGCTTGAATTCAGCTCTAAGCACTTGAAAATTCATGAAGGCTCCTGCTCCAGATGGACACTGATGGGTGATCAATAATGATCAGCAAGACATTCTTTAGTTGAGATATGAACTTATTCCAGATGAAACATTAGTTCATGCAATGGTAATTACTTGTGTAATCAGCATATGCATTCATATTTGTGATCGTTAGCATTGTGAAAACTTTCAGAAGATATGTTGTCTGATGACACGGATATTTTCGATTTTGACATGATATGAGAGGCGACCTCACAGACGACATTTTTCTTGGGTTTTGAACTCTTATGTTCAATGTTTATGAAGTGAGCAAAGAATGAGAATGATACGATGCAAAATTCAAATTAAAACCAAGATAAAACGCAGGAAAATGTTCAACGCTAAAGTGCAACTCCTTACCGTTAAAAAAAAAAAATAACTCGATCATTCAAACTAGAACTGGAGAACAGATATGAATTCCTCAACGGACAAGAAGATAACATCAATGAGCTCAGCAACAATATAACAACCTCCCTAATTGAAATCGACAGTATGTTTAAGTCAAAGAGCTAAAAGTCATAAGCAAACTCTCAGAAGAAACCAAATTGTCTAATGAAAAACGCAGGAACCTTAAGCAACTAACAACAACAATAGAAAAGATAGATGCAACAAAGTTGAACAAAACCATCCAAAACGAACGAAGAGAAAACAGGAGAAGCTGCCCGCAGCAATCATTGAAAACATTCTTGAAAAAAGTAGGAGGTTCAAAACTATTAGAAAATTTCTTAGTACCGGAAGAAAACAAATAACTTGTGTGCACGAAGCAAATGTAAAATTGACAACGGATAAGGACAAGGTCGAATGCGCTCAGGAATTTCACAAAAACCTTCATTCCACCAAACGAAGGACTCAGAAAAATGAATAGGAAACACGAGCCGAGAGTAATTAATTCGAGGATTTCACAGAAGTTACTCCACAGGAAGCCATCAAATAAACAAAGAAAGGTAAGGCCACTGGACACAGTAATTTGTGCTGTTAGACAAAAAAAGAAAACCGATGGACCTCAAGAACTACAGGCTAATAAGCCTTCTACAAACTGTTTACTCAAGCGTTCACCAACCGAATCACCAAAACTCTAGATGAAAACCAACCACAGGAACAAGTTGGCTTCAGAAAAAGCTACTCAACCATTGACCATCGACCATCTCCGTTCAGTAAACCAACTAAAAAAGCAGCATTACACAGAATGCAACTAACTTTAGCATTTGTTGACTCCAAAAAGGTCTTCGATTCTGTGGCTATCCCTGAGGTCAATAACGCAATAATCTACAAGGTGTAGATCCCGTATATGTCAGAAGACTGCAACATATCTACCGATACAGCAGTTCCTCTATCAGGCTACATAAAAACTCTGAACCTTTTCAACTATAAAAATGAGAGAGGCAAGGTGATACAAGCTCACCTAAACTTTTCACAGCCTACCTCGAGATGATCTTCTGAAACTTCGAATGGGAAAACAAAGGAATTGGAATAGACGGTGAATACCTGAGTAACCTCAGACATCATCCTCTTTGTAAGTCTTTGTGGTCTCCAAATAATGTTAGAGCAAGAAAGTTGGCCTCCACATAAGCTTCAGCAAAACAAATGCCACGTACAATAAACAGGTTGGGAAAAAGACACAACGATCAAAATTGAAAATGTGAAGTTGGAGAAAGTAGACCACGAAATCCACATAAGACATTGAGTCTCCATGACGTCATCAAAAGAAAAAATCAAGCGAAGACTCACACAAAGTTGGCCAGCTTTCAGGAAAGCAAGCTCGACTTTCGAGAACAAGAAAATCCAACTAGTCCGAAAGAGAAGGGTATATAACCAATGTATCTTACCGATAGTCACCTATGGAGCCGAAACATTGAACCTAACCGAAAGATTGACTCTTTAACTGAGAACCATACAACGTGCACATGAGATCTTCAAGCTCAATCTCTCATTGAGAGATCATAAGACAGCATGGTATATCAGAGAGAAGTCCGAAATATCATAGACACTGTTTGGAAACCAGAATGGCAATGGGCTGGAAATGATGCAAGTATGTCAGACAACTGCTGGAAATCATGACTCACAACATGGATCCCCAGAGATCATATGCGAAACTGTGGCCGAAGAAAGTAAAATGGCATAACGAGTTTGATAAGTTCAGAAAGTAATGGCTCTGTGATGCCCATGATAGAGAGCTAGCGAATCTTGGGGAAGGTCTGTGTCCAAGGACAAGAGCTAACAGGCTATTGCTGATAACGATGATCAATGTTTATTTTGAAACGTTTGTTTCTCAACAATATGTCCCATGAAAATACACAATTGTGCTTAAATTGACCCTGACTTACGTAAATCATTAACGTGCTACTGTCTATACATGAAGAAAATTCTAGTTTATCAAATTGAAGTGAGGGTTTTGCAACTTTTCCTCAGTATGTGTGTGTGTTGTTTTTATATGAAAAAGTATGAACAATCTATCAGTATGCAACTTATATTCCCATTTTGAACAATACTGGTTCCAGCTTCCAGGAATTTATGTTGCTAATATTTTTTCGGCCATTTTTGAAATTAAGAAAGTAGCTGCAATTTTCTTTATATTTTATTTATAAGTATCTTGTTTTTAAAATAGAAGAGCGGTGAAAAATCTTGCAAGTTTTCCAGCCTTTGATCCTTCAAACAATTCCGGTTGACAATTCAATTATTGAATATTGCAATTTTTTTGCTGGGCGGAAACAAGATGACAGTTTCAATTTCTGTCAGATCGTGTGTTTCTTTCGATAAAGAAAAGCATTGAAAATCGACCAATGGGCTTCGTTTCACAACTCTCCCTTTTTAGGAACTCTTCTAATTGAAATGTCAAGTATTCTATTGTACTAAATTGAAATTTTTGTGTTTTTGTTACGTGTTAGCAATTTTGGAATTAAAATGCTAGCTATAATGTGTGTATCTTATATACATATTCTGATGTGAAAGAGCATCAAAGTATCCACCTGTATATATATATATATATATATATATATATATATATATATATATTGAGGCAAAATATTTACACAGTTGTCCCTGGATCATCCACGTATATTACTACAATAGCTTCGTCAACATTTGTATTCTGATTCTATATAAAATTACGTATTTTTAATAAATAATTTGTTTGGCAAGCAATTTGATAGTCTCAAAACTCTTACTTTATGGACTATGAAAAACGAAAGGCGTATTTGCAAGTGCATTGATAGTCTTCACAGAATTCGGGATTTTTATTTATTTTTTAAAAACATTTCTATGTTCCATGTTCTCCTTATTATTATGTTTATTTGTTTGTTCTTCGAATCTTATTTGAAATATTTTTTGTTCCCCGCCTAACCCCTTTCTTTCTTTCTTTTTTTTCAACTTGTTTCCCTAATTTGATGTTCAGTAGGCAAAAATATACAAACAACCCCCCCAAAAAAACCAGATAGATAGACAGCAAGAGAGGAAAATAAGACAAACTACGATACATAAATATTCGTCGGAAATCTTTTTTTCGAAAACATGATGCAAAGAACAAATAAATATAAAATTAGTGGAAAATAGAAAAAAAAAACAAAACGAAGAAATCAAAAATAAATTGATAAAAAAATCAAAATCCTGTTCATTTACTTGTAAAATACACTTTTCGCATTGAAAAATCGAGCCGGTTATAGTGTGATACCCATATAAATAAAGGATTAATATATATATATATATATATATATATATATATATATATATATATATATATATATATATATATATATATATATATATCCATATATATATTTATATACATAGTTCATAATGTATGCTTCAGTTTGTAAGAATGCAAAAATAAAGCAAAAGAAAACAAATTTCATCCGTTGTTGATGAAATTTAATCACAATGATCAATAATAAAATCTATCTATCTATCTATCTATCTATCTATCTATCTACACACACACACACACACACACACACACACACACACACATATATATATATATATATATATATATATATATACCCGGTGAATGTCAACAGTTCATGCTTAACGTGCTCTTCCGCAACCAGCAATATGTCCCGCTCTTGTAATTGAGTTTATAAAATATCAACTGAGATTTCTTTCAAGCCAATTTCAACTTAAATTTACAAATTCTAATTTCGGAAAACTTTAGTTAAATAATCAAGAAATCGTATGAGATATAAAAAAAGATTATAAGAAAAGATCGTTGAATTGAGGAAAAGATCATATTTTAAAAGACATTCCAGAGAAAAAGGAGATAATTCTGAAGGACCATCCTCATACATACATAGAATCGTTAGTTTTCAGAAACGAATAAACCTGATTGGTTAATGAAAAAAATAAGGGTATACAAGCAATGCATCCTTCCGATAGTCACCTATGGAGCTAAAACATAGAACCTTATCAAAAGATTGACCCTTTGACTGAGAAACATGCCAAGTACAAGTGAGAATCATGTTCAGGATAACATGGAGAGACCATAAGAAAGCAAATCTTATTAGCGGAAAGAGGAGTTCGAGACACCATAGAATTCATAAAAAAAACTTAAATGGCAAAGGGCTGGTCATATTGCAAAGATGTCAGACAACCTCCTTACCTCAAAACTGATAACGTGGATCTACAAAGATCACATGCGAAACCGGGGCCAACGAAATATAAGATAGCGTGATGAACTAAATAAGTTCAGTAAGTACTGGCTCTGTGACGCCTACGGTAGAGGGGCAGGTGAATATTGGGGAAGTTATACATCCAAAGATGGACGCTAAACGGATGCTGATGATGCTGACGATAGTAATTTAAATCTCTTTTTTGTGCTTACATTGACATGCATATATATCCATGTCATTTTTTATTAGAATTAATATAAAGCAAGATTGCTCATTTTTAAGTTGTACCCATTTTATGGACGACTTATGTACTCTTGATGATGGAAGAGAATTCGGAAAATCATATCGTAATATACACCTTAAGGATCTTGAATTAAAGTGTGAACAAAACGCAAGCAACGTTCCTACATTTGGATATAATATTTGTCCATAAACTATTTGATAAACGAGATTCTTCCCGTTCTGCATTATACATATGCCATTTAGAACAAGTAGTATTCCATATTATATATTTTCCAGGGCTATATTATCAAAATATTTGAGAATAGCTAAAGCTACTCTTACTTTTATTGATTCTATACCGAAGATTGTTTCTTTGGTTGTAAGAATGGTCAATAAAGGTAGTGAAATTAGTAAGAATTTTAGACATTTTAATAATACCATGATTAGACATCCTGATCCCTATAAAACTTATCAGCTTGACCATAATGAAATAATACCGAAAATTAAAAAATATGTTAACGAGCGTGTAAGAAAAGGATAAATGAATAATGTTTATTAAAATAAATAGATTTGAATTAATATTACGGAAATTAGGTAACCAAGAGGGATGGATCCAATGTTTGTCTGTGAAAGATCTTGAATTGATTGGAACCAGGGAAAGGGGAAAGCATTTGGCTCTGGTCCATATGTCTGACTAATAAGTAGTTGGGCTGGGTGGAAAATCGAACATGGAATACCAAGTAACAAATTGTAGAAGTATAATGGAATATCCCATTGAAGTGTTACTACCTGCTAGAAGTGGTATCGTTTCGTTTCAACCATAAATGTAAGGATAGTTTATTTGATAATTAAAAAGGAAAAAAACAAATCGACGGAAGCTTGATGGTATACGACGTGGAGAAATCAACTTTAAGATTTGTAGAAAAAATTGCCAAATTCTTCTTATGAATATGTTTTTCTGTGTAATTAGTATTCTGAAAGATAATACCATTAGACGATTTGCATGCAATGTGAGATTAGAACCGACCACACGGGTGAACACTTAATAGAAGTGACATGAACTGCAGATCATGTCTGTTGTTGTACTTGTTGATCCCTCATCGTTAACTACGTTTTTTGGGTAACCTGTTTTGAAATGTCAAAATATAGTATAAAATAACATCATTATACAATGCATTATGATAATACCCTATATAAAATAACAAGCTATATGTATGACAAGCTAAATATTAAAATCATTGCTGCAGAGGAGGTGGTCTTTGATCAACACTGCTGAGGTGCCATGTTAACATGACTGTTTTGTTTTTAAAATGCCCAGAACGGTTACATGTTAAACAACTGATGATCCCAACGAGGGAAAATTTAGGCATAGTACCATAGTAACAAAGTTTATGTAAAACAGGGAAAACATTGAAGAAAGACTGATATTGAAAGATAATTATCTGGAGTGGCACAACAAATTTAAAAAGAAAGTTTTTTTTAATGTTTGGTGTCTAAAGGTGTGAAGGTTGCTAGATTATACATTGAAAACAATAAGAAAATTGATATCTGACTTACCTCCACCATTCTTTTGTGTGAGATATGGGAATCGCCAGACGTTCCCGAGCCCAACAGCAAAACCGGCTAGGGACAGGATGAATTGTACCCTGTTGTCCCATGTTTCTCTCTCTTCCCCAGTGTGACGGTCAATCTTTTTTTCCAGGTCAATCTTCAAAAGATTTGCAGTTGAAGCTCCAGCCCCCGGAGAACTGGCCCCGAGGGTCATTGTGCTCCCGTATAGAGGGTTACAGTTCCCATCACCGTCTTCATTATCTGAGTGAGGACTTTTAATGCTTAGGTGATTCATTTCTATACGTTCCATTCTTTGATTGGTGAAAACCAAATTAGGATTTACTCCTTCGTCTTTCCTTCTTTCTTCTTTTCTTCTTCCAATCTGTTTTTCTTCCTGTCTATATATATCTGTTTATTTCCTTCCTTTTTTTCCTTTGATTTTCACACCTTTTCTTTTTCCTTTATGTTTCAGTACTTCCCCTTCTTTTTTTTTATTCAATTCCTTCTTTTTTCTTTAACTTTTCTCTTTGATTTTATTTCTTTGTTTTCTTGGTTCTTTCTTTCTTTGTTTTTCAAATTTTCTTTCTTTCTTTAAAATTTCAATTTTTTTTTCTCCTTTTCTACCAGAATTTCTTTCTTTTTCCTTTTTTCTTCTATTTTATTTTTGTCCTTCTTAGATATACACTTCACAGGTTGTTTTTAATAGCAATTTTCTTGCATTTCAAAATATTTTCTTACTTCACTTTCATTAGATTACTATATATTTTTTATAAATCTGTATATCTTTATAACTATTTTTTATTCCTTTGTTGTATTAGAAAATTTTGTCGTTCACTGATGATAATTTTTCCATCCAATAAAAATATATATACTCTTTTCTTGTTTATCTTTCCTGTGTGTTTTCAAAGAATTATTGATATCCTCTCATAAATATCCTTACAAAATTGATCTAGTTTATCCAGAAACTAGTGCAGTAAATGTTTTTTCGTCAGAAAAATATATTGATCCAATGATATTCATATAAACTCCTGCTTCCGTGAAATGGGTTTGATTTTTATCAACCATTAACTATTAGAATCATTCTTGCGATAATGAAGTGATTTTGTTCATCGACCTATTCCATACATATCTACAAACTGTTCAATCACAACTACAAAATGGCAGTGGGTCAATTATTATCCCCCCTATGAGATTCGTTTTACTTCAATATATTTATGAAAGTTTTACTGGTTCTAAAATTCACAACGTTTATAAATTATTCTCCAAAAATTGCGTTATATTTTTTCAAGGGTGTCGATTTCTATTCAGATATCGGTCATTCTTTACTTAACTGATCGTAAATATTAGGAGAAATATGGAAAAAATTGTAGAAATCAGTTTATCTTACTCAACGCTTAGTGAATGTTTTTATTTTTGATTTGTTATTTTTTTCTCTGTGTATTGATTGACAGGAGACGGCACGATTCGCGCTCATGGGTTTTCTTTCTCTCTGGGATCAGAGTTGTGGAGGTGGACTGAATCAGAAGTGATCTGCCTTCTTTTATGCAACACGACAGTCGGCTCAATTCAGGGACACCATCTGAAATGAGAAAGAAAAAAAGAGAAAAAAAACATAATTATTGTGAGTTTGATTCTTACCAAAAAAATAAATAAATAAAAATGAAAACCCTCCACATAGGCAGGTTTTTTTTTCTCGACCAGTTGTCAACTTTATACGGCTAAACAAAAAAACGAGAATTAAGTCAGCTAACTTGACAGACACAAAATAAGTTTACCATAATTCATACATTGTAAATCAAACCCTTCGCTAAAAACCTGGAAAGTTCTGGTTATTACCAAAATCTAATGTGCTAAAAGCATGCCCTGTGGTCCATTTAGTGAACACAAGAAATTTGGTGGCCATAGCTCTTGCAGTCCTCGAATTATGCTATGAAATACAGACGGATAGTTATCTGATGGATTGGAAGGTAACTCGATTTCCTACATGCAAAAAAAAAAAATGTTATGAAGTTATCTCCCTTGGAAAGCCCTATCCTTTCAAGTGAATTGAATAGACGCAAATATTAAGGGGATAAGGATATGTAAAGCAGCGGTTTACGTGTTGGTTTTGCAAAGTGTTTAAAGTATGAACGTAATCAAGAGACCTGTATAGTTTACTCAGTGCCAGGTATCAGAGCTCCTTATACTGATCATACAATAAATGTTCAAAGTCTCTGCTCAAACTGATTATACTATACAACTATTTCAACCGTAAAACCGGTCGATAGATTGATATATGGATAGCAGATGGACCAATATATAGATAGATATAAACAGAATATGATCCAATAATTTTGTATCCTGGGGCAGGCAGTAAGTGTTCTGAATTTTAACCTAATTTGCAAAATCTACGAACTCTGGCTTCTCAATTTTCATTTTGATCTTTACATGTTAATTATATCGATTCAACTTGTTGCCAAAGTTGTTCATTACTTTTCCCGCATAAATGAAGACGCAGAATGTTTGCTGAGAAATCTCATCAGAATATACCCAAATGACATACATGGAATTGATACTAGGAGGGAATTTCGGCGTTGCTCGGGAGAGATAACTTATGGCCAACCCTGTGAGCATCTTCCAGTATAGTCCTAATGATGTAATATATCCCTATAGGAGTTTTTGAGTTGACTAATGGAACCAATTGGACATGCTAGAGAAACCCTCAGTGAGTAAGTATATCTTGGGTAGATATTTAAGGTTAGATGCAAAAATAAACAAGCACTATTTTTCATGATGGCAGATTTTCGCTGCGGTTCATTAGTCAGAAATTTTCATCAAATATTCCTTCACGTGTATTTCCTATTAGCTCTATATGTATTGTTTTAAATGTCGCATTACTAAATATACGTTCTTTTTGTTTGTCTAAATATTCGTATGTATCGTTGTTACAATTACAAACTTAGTCTAATCTCGGCACCCTTATCAATACTTACCGCAGCTAAATTCTCCCTTCTGTCACGGCAATTATCGTCTACCTTTCCCCCTTCAACCGATTCAGAAAGGCAACTGCCGTCCCTTTCTTTGCATATGCAAAAAGAGCCTGCTGTCGTGTGACCCCCGCTCAACCAATAGGGAGAGGTTATATCTATCTAAATCCCGGCAATATTTGCTGGTGACGAGGCTTCCTTTTTGTGTTGCTATATTCATTGAAATTATCGTGTTACGATTAGAAGAGTGTGCTACTTTTGTTGTTTTTATGTAGAACTATTCGCCATGTGAACCACAGGGGTGTCGGTGGAAATCGTGTGTAATGTTCTATTTTTGTCATCGATACAATCTGGATAAACTCCTCAAGCCAACTTTGCGACCAGAAGCAAGATTGGCTTCCCACAAGAATGGCAGTAGACATTGGGACGGAGGCTTTGTAGCAGAACTCTAAACTACTTCAACGTTTTTTTCAAACTCTTTTGAACTGTTTCCTAGTCAACATGCCTCGTTATGAATTATTATAGCAACACCTCTTTCCTTGATTTATCAGAAAATCATCTTGTATTATAGGAAATCAATCACTGGTGGCTCCTATAGTGAGTGAATGAGAATAACGATTGTAGCTGTGTTCTATGTAGCGATGAGATTGTGTAGTCGTTGAGGACAAAGGATTTTGTCTCCATGTGTTTTGTTTTACCACCATACATCGACGTTACTAGAGGTGTTGAATGAGGAAGGTTGATAATAAGATCCGTTATAGAAGGGAGAATTTAGATGCAGCAAGTATTGATATGGACGCAGAGATTGAACGGAGTTCGTAATTGTAATAACGACACATACGAATCTTTAGACAAATAGGTAGAGCGTACATTTACTAATGAAACATTTACAACAATACATGATGCTGAAAGGAAATATATATATAAACATTGATAAGATCGATCGTAAAGAGGCCTCTTTAGAGTAGATTACTACGTAGCATTTTTATAGTCATGGGGAGAGTTGTTTACTAGGTTATTAAGGAAGGAGATCGGATCTGTGATATAAGGGGGCATTATGATCTGTTTTTATGATTGAACATACGTTCTAGTGGATTTCTTTCCACTAACTCATGTGGAAGTTACACATCAAAACTGCTAACATAACCAACTGGTGCACATGATTCTTACGGTTAGATTCGGATATTGTCAAGTGATATTGTCAAGTGATATCAACCTTAACTGGTCTACGCCACCGTGAAGCATTGTTCAGCGGGAATTCTTCAGCACAAACCTTTACTATTTTGACAAAGTCAATTATTCACGCTCCCCCTTTCCGTAACCAAATGTTTTCTTACATTTTAATTGCATTTTACTTTTTTTTCAAATAAAAAGTTTAACTTTACAAAAAAGTTGTTTCTTATATTTCATTTTCTATTTTAGAATCAATCAAATGTTTGTCCAACTTTCATACAAAAAACGTCCGCTGGCATATAATGACGATCACAAGACAATCAAAAGCGATCTTTTTGAATAGAGTCTGTTAAAATAAACAAGCCTTAATCTTATTCAACGAAAAAATCAGATCAAAATTCTTGGCCAAGCTCTTCAAAGATTTTTTCAGAAACATGCCAGGAACAGTTGTATTAACATAATGATAACTGACGTTTCCTATTATCTAGATCAATAGTTCTCAAAACAGGATACACGTACCCCTGGGGGGTACGCAAGAGAAATTATGGTTGAGGGTTGGTAAAAACACTGGAGTTTTGAAGTAATAATAACCAACTAAAATAAACTTTGAAAATGTGCCTAGAATTGTTTTACTTGTTTGGAAGAGCTAAGGTCATCCGTCTCATTAAACTGTAATATTAATGTAATAAGTAACAAATACTACACTTCTATTTTCTGTTCTGTGGTATCCATGCATTTCACATTATGTTTTCCACGTGGATTATGTCAACTGTAGCGGACAGGATAAACAGGAACGCTGGAAGAAAACACTTCACGAAGCCTTTAAGTAAACAATACAAATAATGCATGTTTGTTGAAGGTATCAGGATAACAGTAATCACTGAAACAGTTCACTTCAAGGAGAGTAAAACAACTGATGAAACTTAAGAGTATACGAAACTCCTCGATTACGTAGCTCAAGGGCTTTGCTTGAGAATTGGGGTGGGGGGCTTCAATATTTCGTAAGATTTGTCATTGTAAAATGTTAGTAGAAATGCAGTAGGTGATCTACTATTCACAGAATTTTTGGGTACCCTCTGCCTTGAGGGCCCTAGGAAAGATTTAAAATTGACCCATCCTCTCATTCATCTGGCCCCTGCCCCCTGTAATCTTCGATCCCAGCATCATCATCATCATCATTGACTGCCTCTCAGTGTCCATCGTTGGGTAGGGACCATCCCCAAGATTCGTCAATCTTCATGTACTTTCTGAATCTTCCAAGTTCGTTATACTATCTGATTTCCTGCGGACCACGGTTTCGCATATGATCTCTTGGGATCCACGTTGTGAGTCGCGACGTCGTGACAATTTTGCAACCTGTTTTCTCATGGTTTCCATGATATCTCTGACCCTGGTTTGTTTTTTTGATATACTGTGCTGTTTCGTGAGCTCTCCGCATGATTAGTCTGGATAAGTCGACCATTACATGAGTATATACGTTACTATCGATATTGAGTTTTTCTGTCATTGATCTTGTGTCATTCTTTAGGGTTTCAACTGGTTGTTTATGTGGCAGCAAGGGTAGCAACTGTTGTAGAATCAGTTACAGTGGTCTTCGCCAGAATGAATTTGCCGTTACAACGGATGGATTTCATACGAAATGTATTAAGAACAAGAATCAAAAAAATATTGACAAACAATGATTTTTGATCATTCTTTCTCAGTCTAATTATTATACGCAGGTTACGGGTCAGCAAATAAAAGGAATAAACGAAAAAGTGAATGCACAAACCATATACTTAGTAATGTATTTGATCGTTGACCATGTTCTCCGAAAATACCTTAGACAGGCAAAGGTCTCATGTATTAATAAATGGATATTTTATTGAAAAAAGCTATTCTTGGCAATTAATTTAGGCGGCATTATTTTAAAGGTTTTTTGTTTTTAAAATAATGAACCGAGATCTTCATGTTCTGTTGCTGCGACTAATCTCATACAACAGTTTCGCGAGAATATAAAACAAACGTTCCGTTCAAATGCATTTGTCAGTGGATAGTGCTGTTCGAACGAATGTATTTAAAAGGTGAGTTTATTGCAATTTGAGCAGCCTTTTCTGGTCGATTTTCCTGCTGTGAATCCATCGAGTTGAAGGCGACACCCAGAAAATCGCTGGCAGAAAAACACAAATCGATTTCAAGTGGGCTTTTATAAAAAAGATGCTACATGATGAGATAAATCGTTAAAAAAGTTTCCGTGGGTGAGAAAGAAAGATGAGTTGGATTAGGAGTTGAAAAAACCTTTTTACGTGTGCCTTGATATCTTCTAATGGTAATTTTCAAGTAGAGGAATAAATTCAGAGTGTCAAGGAGAACCCATTACTCTGCCTGTGCCATTGCCTTTGGAAGATGCATTTGTGAGTGTCACATGAAAAAAATCTTAAGAAATTATCAAGTATTACCAAAATATTGGCAAACTTTGATATTTATTTCTAATAGTGCTTTGGCCGTGCTTATGTTTTGATTTTAGCGGACCATGTCGTATAGTCCTGTCACACCCAAATCGCGTTGGATACACAGGTTCTCATCAGTACTTAGATGGGTGCAGCTATGATCATATATACAGCCTCTTGCAATGGTCCCGTCAATCTTGATTGGAATGGACCGATCTCTACACTGCGCTGAATAATACAAGCTCCAAACCCTCTGACTAGTCTGGCTGCGAGCGACAGGAAAGGAATGAATGAATTTCATACATAATAAACACTGAGAACACGAATTTAGAAAAAAATCATCAAAAATCACTTGCAGGACGAGGTGGGTTTTTTTTTGTTTTATTTGTATACTTTTTGCCCTGGGATGGGTTGCGTTGAAGAGGAATCGATGAAAACTTCCTCTGAGGTTCTTAGATACAATCGATGTCAATTCATGACGTCATATCGGTGAAATCTGTCTCCGGTGGCACTAGAAATAAATCATTGTTTTCACTTACTGCATGACCCTTAATGAATTATCTTCAAGAATAGAAAGAAGACAGGAAGAAAGATTTCTTGTAAGTTATCTCGTCAGCCGTTCTAGTACAACCATTGTTTTCATTCTCAGCATCCACATTACGTGATATCTTTGTTTTCATCTTCACTGCTATCATAAACATTAACAGTCTCGAATCACTTTCTAATTCACTGCACATGGAATAAGGCCCAAGTACAAAGGAGTTTTCCACAAGATATCTCACCAGCCGTTTTAGAACCATTTGCTTTTATTCCCCTCCTCTCTGTTTATGAATTGTCTTGAATCGATTACCAAGTAAATATTACCAGAGTGAGAAGATCCAAGACTTGCAAAAATATCACATACTTCCTCAATAGCATTTGCATGAAGTATCCTCGTGAACTTTCCTCTTTAAATGCAAGGATTTTGCTGAGTCGGCGATTCTCATTTACTAACAGTTGGCACAAATACCATCTTATATTAGAGTGTTAGCTTGATTTGTAATAAGTATATATATAGTCAAGATTTAGACATTTCTTATTGCTTCCCATTGATTATTTCTTACCTTTCTCGATTCACTTTATATGTTTTCTGTACAAGAAAGTTAAATATTTCTAATCGTAATAAATAAAATAAATGATTTAAGACAGAATTTGAAATTTTACGCCCCAAATTTGTTTGAGAAAGTTTTGGTGGTCATTTTGTATACAGTGCAGTGAAAATTTTTAAAAACGGATTGTCAGTGGTCAGGTATCAATGTTAGGATAACTGACAAAAAAAGCAACTATAGATATTGCATTGGAATGATTTTAATGTAGTAATACATTATAAATGAATTAGCTGTAAAAATACTTTGTAAATGATTTTACTGTGTGAATACATTGTGAATGACTCTGCTGTAAGAACACATTGTAAATAATTAGTACATGGGACAAAAAGTATTGTCAGTGGTCAGTTATTAATGCAAGTGTTATAGACAAAATAGAGTTATTATATTAATCACATACGTGTTTCCTTGTAGATTTTCTATTCAGTTTACATTGCTATCAATCAATCATAATGCCAATAGGATTTTTCCACTTTGAGAACTGGAGAGAGAGAGAGAGAGAGAGAGAGAGAGAGAGAGAGAGAGAGAGAGAGATTAAAGTTATGGTTTCATCTGTGTCGTACAATCTGACTGAAACAAGAGGAAATCGGAATTTCAAGAAACGACACTCCTTGACAGTTCAGTACCGAGTCAGGAAGTGCCATCTCTCGACCAGTTCATAAAACTGTCACTTGATTTTCGATGACACCAGGTGTACAGGAAGAATGTCCTTATAATCAGCGGAGAGTGGTTGACTTTTGTGGGATTGAATGCCCGCGATGATACAACGTTCCTCTTGGTTCACTTCAAGATTCTTCTCCACTTACTGAAAACTGAACACTTTCAACCTATATCAATATACAGGGGTCCAATAAGATCAGAACTGAAAGATAACGTTATGTCTGTGGATAAGTTATGATTGGTTCGTTAGCGAAAAAGCTAAGCTTGAACGAAATTGAAGATATCTTATCCCAAGTCCTGAGATAAATCTTTATCAATATTCAATGGAATATTCGAATTTTTATCCTCATAATTGTTGTTTTTCTCATTAGCTAGTTGTCCGACCTACGTGTTTTGTTTGGAGATTGAGTAGCCTTATACCTACATCCCACGAATTGTTTCGATTGGTATTTTCAAGTTTGCATTTACATTTTTACACTTCGACTGGTATGCTCTGATATTTCTCACTACATTTTGAAGTTCTGAGATCAAATAATATCATTCCATGTATTATTCAGAACTGAGTCATTGCTATTTAGCTCACCCCCTGCATAGGTACATATTGCAATCAGTTAGAATAGAACACTTTCTCTCGTTCACAAGCAGCTCTAATTAAAACAGCACAGTGGATGGCAAAGACTGATTAGAATTGTGGATAAATTATTCATGTATCAGAATTTTCAGTTTATAAGATGTGGGAAGATATCTAGTAAACTTTTAAGAAATCTTTTATATACTCCAAACTACAGTCATTTTTAAGTCCAATTTAGTTCAATCCCTTTAAAAAAACCCTGTTGCATAATGACATCATTACGTTGCCAGATCGATAAGTATCGAGTCTTCAGAAGGCAACTTTTTAGGGTTACGTCTGCAGCTGCGAAGAAAGGGTCATAGACGAAAAAGCACGTTGTAGAAGTATGGATGTAATCCATTTCATATCCAGAACAGAGCAAAAACAATGCATCGAATGTTGTGACGACCAAGAGCAACATCATCATCATCATCATCATCAGTCTTTTAGCGTCCGTCGTTGGACATAGACCTTCCCCAGGATTTGCCACACTTCTCTATCATGGGCGTCACGGAGCCAGTACTTCCTGAACTTATCTAGTTCATCTCTCCATCTAATATTTTGCCGGCCTCGGTTGCGCATATGGTCTCGGGGAATCCATGTTGTGAGTCATGATGTCCATCGATTGTCAGCCATTCTTGCAACATGGCCAGCCCACCGCCATTTGAGATTTTTTATGGATTCTATGATGTCTCTAACTCTTGTCTTTTCCCGGATGTGTTGTGCTGTTTTGTGGTCTCTCCATGTGAGGCCCAGCATTATTCTTTCATGTGCACGTTGCATGGTTCTCAGCTTACGGGTCTGTTTCTTGGTTAAGTTCCATGTTTCAGCTCCATAAGTGACTATTGGGAGGATGCATTGGTTATACACCCTTCTCTTTAGGATTAATGGGATCTTATTATTTTTGAAGGTTGAGCTAGCTCTGCCAAAGGCTTGCCATCCTAGTGTGATTCTTCGCTTGATTTCTTCTTCTTTTGAGGGTCTCATGGAGATTCGTTGCCCTAGGTAGATGTAGTGGTCTACTTTCTCGAGTTCTGTGTCCTCGATTTCGATCTTAGTGTTCTTATCTCCAATGTGGTTGTTGCACATGATCTTCGTTTTGCTGAAGTTCATGTGTAGGCCGACTTTCTTGCTCTCCTCATTTAGTTCATCTATCATTAGTTGGAGGTCATGTAGGTTCTCTGCGAAAAGGGCTATGTCGTCTGCGAATCTGAGGTTGCTCAGATACTCGCCGTCTATTTTAATTCCTTTACTCTCCCAGTCTAGCCTTCTGAAGATCATCTCGAGGCAGGCTGTGAAGAGTTTAGGTGAGCTGGTATCACCTTGTCTTACTCCTTTCTGGAACTGGAAGGGGTCCGAGTCTTTATGTAGCCTGATAAATGAGCTGCCGTGATTGTATATATGTTTCAACACCTCAACATATACTGGATCTACACCTTGGCGACTGATGGCCTCCATGACCTTAGGGATTTCTACTGAGTCGAACGCCTTTTTGAAGTCGATAAATGCTACGGCAAGTGGTAGTCTATACTCTGCTGCTTTTTCTTTCAGTTGATTTATCGAGTGTAGGTGGTCCATGGTCGAGTAGCTTCTTCTAAAGCCAGCCTGTTCACGTGGCTGGTTTTCATCGAGTGTTTTTGTGATTCGGTTGGTGATGATCTTTGTGAAAAGTTTATATACACAGTTGAGTAGGCTTATAGGCCTATAGTTGTTGAGGTCTTTCGGGTTTCCTTTTTTATATAAAAGCATTATGATAGCAGTATTCCAATCGTCTGGGACTTTACTGTGTTTTAGACACAGGTTGAAGAGGACGGCCAGTTTCCTATTGATGGTTTTACCTGCTTTTCGGAGTAGGTCGATGGTGATGTTGTCTGGTCCAGGGGCAGTTCCTTTCTTTGTCTGTTTAATGGCTTCCTTCACCTCCCACGGGGTTACTTTTGGGAAGTCCTCTAGTTGTTTGCCCGTGTCTTGCGTATCTTGCTCATTGTTTTGCAGTCCTTGTTTGGACGAATAAAGTTTTTGGTAGAATTCTTTGGCGCGTTCGACAATCCTGTCTCTGTCTGTTGTTAGGTTTCCATTTTCCTCGAGTATGCTAGTTATTTGCCTTCGTCCCGAGTTGAGGAGTTTGTTTATAGCTTTGAAGCCCCGACCTTTTTCAAGAGTTGATTCAATGACTGCCGTTGTGTATCTCCTTCTGTCTTCTCTTCGTTTCTTCTTGATTAATTTGTTTAGTTCAGCCTCTTCAATTTTCTCCCTCGTTGTTGTCGGTGGCTTGAGGTTTCTGCGTTTTTCCATGAGATTTTTAGTCTCATCCGAGATTTTGCTAATGGGTTGTTTGCCCATTGGCTTGAATGTAGAGGCTACTTCAATTATTGACGTTGTCATTTTGCTGCTTAGTTCGTTGATGTTGGTGCTGTCTTGTTCAGTAAGAATTCTGAATCTGTTCTTCAATTCGAGCTTGAAAGATTGAACGTGCTCTTTTGGTATGTGTAGAGGCTGCGGTTTTGTATGGAACATTTTCCTGCGTTCTTTATTGGTGTTTATTTGTACTTTACATCGTACCATTCTGTGGTCGGTGCCTACATTGACTTGATTTAGGACTTGGATGTCCTTGACGA
>OY735227.1:49642751-49652751 GCA_963457665.1 Thysanoteuthis rhombus | reverse complement strand
TGAGAAATTTGAAATTCTCACCTTTACTGGAAAAAAGACCTACTACACAATAATATATGAAATAGCTGTAAAATATTGGAACAGCTCAAAATTTCTGTCTTATTGTTTGCGTTACTATTAATGATAGTAGTAACAACACTACTATTAGCATTATTATTGTTCGTATTATCAAGTATCCAGCTTCTTTGAGAACAACCAGATCATATTTCATCTTAGATACATTGATGCAAACTCATCAAGAGTAAATAAAGGACTGAACATAAATAACTAAAGCTGTGTAAAAGTGGAATCCAACAGATAGAAGTAGGAAAAGAACACTCCCTGAGAGGAGACATGCAACAAACAGCTGATGGATTAACAACACACTGATAAAGAAAGTGCCTGAATCATCTCAAGTAATGTATAACAACCAAACAAAAACCTACTTTTCCTATGAAAGATAAAATATGTACAGAGAACAGCAACTAAAGAAAGAGAACGAAAAAGGAAAAGAAATAGAACATGAGGAAAGTTTTCTCCCCAAGAAAATAGACATCCTACCAATATTCTAAATAAGGATCCAAAATAAATCGAATAGTTCGCCTGGGGAAGCCCAAATAGGACAGAAACATAAAGGTGTTTGTATAGCGAATCCATTATTATTATATATATATATAGAAAGAGAGAGAGAGAGAGAGAGAGAAAGAGAGAGAGAGAGAGAGAGTTTTAAGGAAGCTACACTGTCGTGGATATTTTCATATCCTAAAATTTATATCTCCAAAGACTTTTGACTTTATCGAAACGTTTTCATATCGGACTATCAATGTTTATGGCTCATTTTGTCCTGATATAATGAAATAGCACCCTCCATGCTCTTCTGGTGTCTTGATTGCTTCCTGTCAGTCATTTTCCATCTCAATTGGTTGTCTCTTTATCCACTGACTGATTCTTCTCTTTCTTTTCTTTCTTGCATTCTCTTTGATAACGTTTATCTAACAGAACCTTCTTTCTTTCAATTCTTTCCCTTATGCTCGCCTCTTCTTGCTTGTCTTCCCATTTTTTTCTTTCTTTTTCTTTTCTCTCCTTCTTTATTTCTTTTGTGGGCTTTCTCATGCTGATCTATCTTTTTGATTGTACTTTTCTTTCTTACTTTTTTCTTTACTTTCTTTTGCATATTTATCCATTCTTCTGTTTGTCCTTTTCTTTCTCACTTTTTCATTTTCTTTCTTTTGCATATTTATCCATCCTTCTGTTTGTACTTTTAATTTTTCTTTCTTTTCTTCAGGACTATCGTTCTTCATTTATTTATTTCCTTCTTTCTTTCTTCCATCTTCTCTCTTAATTTAGATATCAATATGAGTAGAAATGTGCGAGCATTGTTGAAGACAGGCAAGACAGGATGTTGGGTGTTGGGCGATAAAAATAATTAAGATCGAAAGAGAACTCAGAAGGATGATAAGTGAGACGTGACAATCAGGAAAGAAGGATAATTAATGCCAATCATTACAGCATCTGTTTATGACAGATTTTGAAAGCATTCAAATAGATAATCATTATTTGATTGAAAAGAGATTTGAATTCGCATTTCTTTTCTTTGGGAGTTTGTCGATCCGTTACGTTATCTTAGGCAATGGAAACCAACCAGTAGGAGTCATACTAGCCATATAGCCATATACCTTATTTCTCCAATGCCACATACAACCATCTTAGCTGCGTACATTTTTGTACCCTGGTAGTATTAAATGGTATAGAGTTTGCATATTGGTTAGATTAGCATTGTCAATTATCATTAGTTTTTGACTAGTATTACGTTCATCTTATTTCTTCCGTTGGTTTATCGCCACTCCAGGATTGTCATTCTATGATCATTTAATTCGATCAATCGAAGGAAAAGACCGAGCTATGAGAGTGTAGAGAGGAGGGCTGGAGACTTGAGGAGACTTGCTGTCACTCAGTCTCCAGTGGTAACCGCCAGGCAACTGGTGTGTAATTGCTAATGATTTATATAATGATAATAATGAATAATGATAATTTGATATGCAGACTGATAGGGTAATCGAACCCCCGTTAGACCGGAGATCATTGTACATGATGTGTGTGTGTGTGTGTGTGAGAGAGAGAGAGAGAGAGAGAGAGAGAGAGAGACTCATGATTCATGTTGCAATACTTACAGACACAAACATTGCATACAAAGAAGAAGAGAAAATAGAAAAATATACCAAATTGGAAATTCCGAGAATCTAGGGATGACCATCTGCAAAAGTGAAAGTCGTGCCAGTTATAATCGGAGCATTGGGATCGACTTCGAAAATGTTATCGAACACTTGGACATCAAGATAAACATGCGAGTGACCCCCCCCCAATCCGCTCCCCATTGGAACATTTCTAGAAAAATACTGTTTATCTGATGTTGTTAAGGCTAGACAATCAGCTTGCAGATTGAAGAAGTGGTATACACATCGAGTAAAAAAAAATTATGATCATGATGGTGATGATGAGAAAAAAAGGAAAAATTAAATCAAATTGTTTCAAATTTTAAAAATCTAATATAACAATACCGAAAATTTTCAATATTATGTACATCTTCATCAGTCAAAATTCAAATCTAAAGAAAATAAAAATTTTCAAAATGTAAGTGGTGCTTTCAGCAATGAAAACCGAAGTAGTTTTTTGAAGATACCCTTTTAAGAACAATGATTGAAAAAAAAACGTTGAGAAAGTGAAATGTGTGTTCTGTCAAGGAATGCAAATCAAAATTGAAATTCATACATTATTGTTACCATAAAGGAAGTATATATTTAAATCTTTGATAAACAGTGACCGAAGAGTTTATGGTGATGTGTTAAAACATCAAGACTTCTTTCCAATTCCTCTTGGTTAACACGAAACTAGACGCCTGCTCAGCTCTGTTGCTAGCGGTTCATTTTCCATATCGCTGTGATGCTTGTTGAAACACCTACATAAAGTGTCAGATGTAAATCCCATGTATAACAGGTCATCTTTTGCACGTTCAACAGCATAAATGATATTTTCAGATAGACGAGAACCTTTCGAAATTTGCTTGCATTGCTAGATCTAACATTTTTCAGTCTATCTGTTCGTCTCATATGGCCTCTCAATTTGTACGGGCGACTCTGGTCTTTTAGCCCACAACATGTATGCATTTGATGCTTGGTCCTGATGTTCCCTAAACTTTGATTCACAGAATACTGAGATGGGAAGGACTGCAGCGAATTCTGGGTGATCGTCAATTAACATCTGATGATTTTTAAGCAGGATGAGAGTAAGAAAACTACTACTACTACTACTACGACTACTACGACTACTACTACTACTACTACTACTACTACTATTAATAATAATAATAATAATAATAATAATAATAATAATAATAATAATAATAATAGTGATAATAATGATAATTAAGGTGGAAAGGAATGTCAGTGGTCAGGAGTTACTACAAGGATATGGGGTTATTAGATGTGTCATTTAAATGGATGTGGTGGTGATTTTATTATAGGAATGTTCTTATAATCAGATGGGAAACAATTGCTAGTTGTCAAGAATTGATACTGGTATCACAAACTCAATTGGGCAATCAATCTATAATTGTTACTCTTTCTCTGTCTCTGTCAGTGTTTCTCTGTCTCTGTCTCTGTCTCTGTCTCTCTCTCACTCTCTCTCTCTCTATATATATATATTAGTCGTATATATATATATATATATATATATTTATATATTAGTCGTATATACATATATATATTAGTCGTATCTATTTATCTCTCTCTCTCTCTCTCTATCTATCTATCTATCTATCTATATATATATATATATATATATATATATATATATATATATATGTATATATATATATATATATATATATATATATATATATTGTAGATGCGTAGCAAATTATTTTACAATAGAACTGCTTTGCAGGAGAAAAGAAGTAGGTATTGTTAGTGGTCAGGAATTAATGCGAGTGTTACTCACAGAATAGGGCTATATGTAGATTGAAAATATGTAAATGAGGAAGGTAAGGATTGTCAATGGTCTGCAATGAGAAATTCGGTACTAAGACTTATTTTTCTTGCAACACCTCAGCAACAACCCAAAAGCTCATTAACCCATTTACTGCAGAATTTGGCATGTGTAACAGATATCTATGACAAGATAAAAGCCCTTGTTCATTGCAAGATAATAAATTGCAAGTCACCCATTGCAAGTAAAACATTTCAAGATAAAAGTTCTGAATCACAGATAGAACTGAGTTAGCATCAATTGCAATCAATTAATTTGGTAATTCTGGGAGTTATCAGCTGAAATATGTGGAAGAATTCAGAAAAAGCAAATAAAATGCGCCTGATAAACTTTTTTCTTGAAGTTGATACATTTTTATTACTTGAATTAATGGGTATCTTAAAACTGAATACGTATTTTTTTCTATGTAAATTGTACACGGAGATGCCCATAGATGGCATTTTTATTGAATAAATAAATAGACAGCAGAAGAGTGTTTAGCAAAAGATTCAATGAAAAGATCAAATATTTTGAAGCCGAAATGAAAGGCATCGGGATAGAGCTGTAAATAATCCGATAAATTAGAGAGAAGCGCTGAGGGAGAGACAATTGTGAACGATGCTGAAGCGTTGGACTTTCCTTTGGTGCACGGCTCTCGCTTCGATCGCCATCCAAAAATAGAAATAAAAGAGAACAATAAAACAAACGGAAATAAATTCAATGCCGTCTCGCAGGATTAATGCTGAAATCGGTTAGTGGACGTGATCTGCAACGAGATTAACCGCGAGATATCATTCTTAAGCTTCAAGAAAATAGATGTAATGAATAAATAGGATTCAATAATTGAATTTTGCACGTTGGACCCCGACCAGATATGGTTATCTATGTTTTTTTTTGTCTTTCGTTTGGACTATTTTCCATTTCTCTCTAACAGGTTTTGTCTTGTATCAATTGCACTACTACTACTACTACTACTACTACTACTACTTCTACTGCTGCTGCTGCCGCTACTATTACTACTACTTCTACTACCACAACTACTAATAAAATGTTTTATGCTACATTAAACTTGATAAATTGTAGCTTTACTCAATTTTACTTTTAGATTAGTTTAATATTCTGGAAATATTGAATATAAACAGGAATATGCATTAAGCTTTGATGTTTTATAAGTACATTGAAATTGCTTTTTTTGCTGCAAGTGATTTGAAAATAGAAGCCACGAATTATTTTGGGACTTTGAAATCCTAACTGACCACCTGATCCAAGCGAGAAGACCAGACCAGGTAATCATTGACAATTGAAGGAGAACCTACCAAATAATAGATATGGTTGTGTCCATCGATCACAGAGTAAATACGAAAAAAAGTGCAAGGCTATAGAAATACTAAAGCCTGATCAGAGAACTGAAAAGAGCATGGAACATGAAAGTCAAGATGGTACCAGTAATACTAGGTGCACTCGGAACATTACTAAAGACACAGAAAATGAGATTGGAGAAATTGGAGATAAGAGGAAGGATTGAGACTATACAGATCACGGCACTATTTATGCACCAATACCGAGGAGAGTTCTGCAAATATGAAATCCACGACTTCCAGCTGTTAGCAATTGGCAAACAGCCAGGAGAGGGGCATGGTGGAGACAGTACAAAGCATAGCGCTATTGTGATTGGTGAGGACGATATGGGAATCAGGCTTTAGGCCTGAGGAGACTCTCTATCACTCAGTCTTCAGAGATAACCACCACACAATTGGTGTGAAACTGTGAGCCACAACACTGCTGTGGACTGTGAGAGTGTGAAGAGGAGGGCTCGAGACCCAGTGTTCAGTGGTGACCACCAGACAACTGATGTAAAAATGCAAATGATCTCTGGACGGACAATATGCTCTCTGAAGCAAAGACATTGACTTAGACCAGAAAACAACCCTCAGTGGCTGGAAAACAGAAACGGAAGAATTTATCCTGGCCGCACAAGATCAAAGCTGTCCCACTCGAAACTTTCAAGCAAATATAAAAACGGTGCCGAACTGAAATGCTGCTCCTGTGACTTTCATATAGAAACGATGGACAACATCACGTCTGGCTGCTCTGTCTCAATACCTACAGAATACAAGTCCATGCATAACAGAGTGGATCAATACCTACATTGGAAAATCTGCAAGCATAACGGAATACCAACAGACAATAACTGATATGAACACTAACTAGACCGAGTAACTAAGGGATAGGATGCTACAATACAATGGGACTTTGCGATAAATACCAAAAAGACCATCAAAGAATGTACCCAACATTGAAGTCAAAGACTACAAGAAAAGAACTTTTAAAAAAAACAAAAAAAAAAACAGAACAAAACAAAAAACAACTCAAGAGAAACAAAGAGAGGACAAAAAAAAAAAAGAAACATGACAGCAATCTCCAGAACAACCCTCGAAAAAGTTCGCAGCTTCAAAATTAAGAACGATGTACTATCGGGGATATCATGTGGATAGAGACTGAAAGACAGACAAAAAGATGGACTCGACCGTATGCATAGGTCTCTCTAACTTCGTTTGCACTGGTAACTAATCATATAATCAAAAATAAACAAATACATAGAAACAGGGCTAGTTAGTCACTCAATCGAAATCGTTACGTGACTAAGGTCTTTTAGCAACATACTGCATACGAAAAACAAGCGTTAATGCTTCCGGACAAAAGTTTAGGAATCAACTGAGCAAATTTGAGAAACATTGAAAAGTTATCAGCTGAAGAGAGGGAGGGCATCTTCAGAAACGAAAAAAAGAAGGTTTCTCCGAACGTTATATCTGAATTAACAGCCCTCTGAAAGAATGTTGACACTTTTGGTAATGTAGTGTACGTGGGGAAAGTATGACACAGTCATCATCATCAGTCTTTTAACGTCCATCGTTGGACATAGACCTTCCCCAGGATTTGCCACTCTTTTCTATCATGGGTGTCGCGGAGCCAGTAATTTCTGAACTTATCGATCTCGTCTCTCCATCTAATATTCTGTATGACAGCTTATCATATTTAATGTAGTTTGCAGTGTCATATAGAAGAATGCTGTGTAATGGTGTGGATGGGTTCTTTCAGAGTTTTCAAGGATCACTAGTGAAACTCAAGTCAGTCTTGACGGGTTTGGCATACAAAAATCTTGTTACAGACCGCTTGCAATCCTTTATGCTCGCAACATTTTCCGATAACAAAACATCCTCGAAACTAGTTCCAAGATTTAAACCCAACTGTGCCTATGAGGGACATATTTCACACCTTACTTAGTTCCCTGAGGCCAAATCCAATAACCATAAGTCAATTATGGGTAGCTCCTCGATGTGCCGTAATTAAAATACCCATGCCAGGATTCCAGCATCTTGTAGACTCTATACCACACCACAAAGCCACCATTTTTCGGGTTAACATCATTATGTTTCTGTTTCTATTTTTCTGGGCACTTCAGTTTTGCATTTGCTGTCATAACTGACCGTTCCATGAACTATAAAGTTTCATAATACGCTAGAACATATTTACAAATGTGTATCCATAGTTTTATTGTCAGCTGATTGGTGGGAATGTAAAGATATCTAATACCTATAAATGTGCACCCAAACTTACTATGTATATTGACAGTGCTTCATGTGGAGAAATTCAAAGTCTATTACATGTCATGTCAATAGTGAAACAATAAACAAAAGAAAAAGTTCATCATTATCATTGGCGTTTCAACTTCATGATTCGTTAGATCTCCACATCGTGGCGTCATGGTGCTAATATCTTCTGAACTTGTTCAAGTCGTGACGCCATTTTATTTAAAGTCCCTTGGAATGTCCAGCGTTTGTCTTACATCCTTGCAAGGTGGCCTGCCCATTGCCATTTGGTTTTGTTATATTGTTATATTTTTCTGATATCTTTGACGCTTGTTTATTCTCTGATACAATATATTATCTTGTGATCTCCCCACGTGATTGCAAAGATGGTCTTCTCCTGAGCCAATCTTTTGGTTACATCCCATGTTTCAGCTCCGTAGGTGACTATCGGGAGGACGTATTGGTTAAATAAAAAAGAGATCACATTAGTTTTAAAAAGAAGACATGAAAAATACTGATCAAAACTTGAAAATAACTGACATCCAGAAAATTTGAGTATTACCTGATAGTCAAGGCAAACTAGCCCAGTTTGGGGCTAAGATTGGACAAAAATAAAACAGATTTTTCTGCACAATGTATTTCGAGGAAGTCTCCAAAACACTATACTAAAGGTCCCAAGAGATCATCATTGAAAATCCAAGATGGCGGCTATTCTTCAATATGTCCGCCAATCTATTGTTTCGGGCCAGGAAACAGAGTTCATACAGATGACATGATATACTGTTGGATAGAAAATCTTGTCAGCATTCCAACAGCATAATTTGTCAAAAAAAGTTGAAGACAAAAATGGGAAGCTATTATTACCGCTCACGCTGATGAAATACTCTTTTCAATATATTTATTCATAAACAAAACCCAATGTTTGTGCGGAGAACATAACATCATTGGAAAGAGAATTTTGTCAGCTTTTCCCGGTGCGTCCTGTCAGTTTTCATCTGTTGAACAAGACAATTTAAAACAAAAAAACGTGAAGGTAGGTATTCCAACATACACTATTATTAGCATATCAGAAATCGGAAATCATAATTCTGAAATTCAAATGACTGACTGTGAATGATATTCCTTCCAAACCATACAACGTGCACATGAAAGAATTATGCTGGGCCTCACATGGAGAGACCACAAAACAGCACAGCACATCCGGGAAAAGACAAGAGTTAGAGACATCATAGAACCCATAAAAAATCTCAAATGGCGGTGGGCTGGCCATGTTGCAAGAATGGCTGACAATCGATGGACATCACGACTCACAACATGGATTCCCCGAGACCACATGCGCAACCGAGGCCGGCAAAATGTTAGATGGAGAGACGAGCTAGACAAGTTCAGGAAGTACTGGCTTCGTGACGCCCATGATAGAGAAGTGTGGCAAATCGTGGGGAAGGTCTATGTCCAACGACAGACGCTAAAAGACTGATGATGATGATGATGATGATGATGATGATGATGAATTGTGCATGGATCAACCCCAAAACAATGTCTCTTCTCCCAAACCACATTACCCTTCCTTCCGCAAAATTTCATTCAAATTCATTCGGAGATTTTGGAGATAACGGATGGACAGCAGGAGAGAATACAGAAATGTACGAAAAAAGACGCAAAAATCTATCTCAATCAAAAACGAAATCCTTGATCAATCACATAATTTGATTTCTTCTTCCTTGCAATGTGGTCTACATTCAACAGATTTTCATTGAAATTCAGTGAGAACCTTTGGAGTTATCACGTGGAGTGGACGCAGATATGTATGAAAGAAATAGAAAAATTTCTGTCAATCAAAAACAAATTCCTGGGAAATTGAAAACCCCACAGCCATCCGTACCAACATTGTATTTTCTGGCTCCAAAAAATCAAGGGAAATAAGATTGGTGGACCTCTTGAAGAATAGCCACCATTTTGGATTTTCAACTAGGATTTCTTAATTCCTTTTAGCATGGTGTTTAGGAGACTTTATAGAAATTAATTGTACAGGAAAATTTTCCATTTTCCCGATTTTAAGCCGTTTTTCCTAGACTTCCTCGGTCTATTTCATCTCCAAATTGATCTTATTTGAACGTGCTCGTCTCATTTTACACATTTTACGCATTGTTCCATTCTTATCTGTGATCATGACCCTCGAATGATAAAACCATCCTCGAAAGGACCGGCAATGGGACAGAGGGAAAGAAGAAACTCGATTTTAAGACTTGTATCAGAACATCGAAGCCAGAACAACATATTAGCGGAGAAAGAAGGGTCGGCAATACCAAAGTTCGATCCCTGCTTGAGTCAGTTCTATCAATTTTGCATTAATGAGAATGAGAAGGTCTATGCCTTCCTGCACGTTTTTTGAGCCTGGCCAAGCCCCT